>JAVJIF010003238.1:0-252996 GCA_038442645.1 Agave tequilana | reverse complement strand
TGAAATAATATAGATCAACCTCAACGAAATATATCTTGTATTCGGACGATGTATAATTATATTTGAGTGGGAAAGATTTGGGCTCGAAACCTTCCGGAACTACACAACTCTCTCTCTCTCTCTCTCTCTCTCCTCTCTCTCTCTCTATATATATATATATATACCTTTCAAAAGGATTTGATCCGGATCCTTCCACTCAAATTCAACCCTCCAACATTCGAATACAAGATCCACTCCGTTGAAGTTGATCTATACTATTTCAAGTATCTATAAACCAAAAATCAGTGTTTTAAATACTTTTTGCCCATCCATCAAGCGACGCAAAATGGACGGCCGAAAGTAGTGAGTTGGTTAGATCTATGTCTTTAGACATACAAATTCTCGATCCGGCCATTTCATTATGATCTAAACATTTAAAAACACCTATAAACTAATTTTTGTTAGATTTCAAATGTTCTACACCGTTAAACTAACCAACTCACTATTTAGGCCGTCCGTTTTTTCCCCTACTTGATGGATGGGCAAAAAATATTTAAAACACTTGATTTTTGGTTTATAGATACTTGAAATAGTATAGATCAACTTCAACGGAGTGGATCTTGTATTCGAATGTTGGAGGGTTGAATTTGAGTGGGAAGATCCGGGATCAAATCCTTTTGAAAGGATACAAGTCTATCTCTCTCTCTCTCTCTCTCTATATATATATTATATATATATATATAATATATATATATATATAATATATATATTCAGTGTTTTAAAAAACCCGTTATATAACTCGTTATATAACGTAACACCGATCAATCGTTATGTAACAAGTCTAAAAACATTATTAGATAACTATGGTTTATTTTGCTCGTAACTTACGTTACATTATGTTATTAATGTAACGCACTATAACATACGTTATGGTGTAAGTCAACTTTTTATAAACCCCCTCATATTCTCCCGATCTATGGCAAAAAAAAATTCCCCCAAATTCGCTCGCTCGTCATCCTTTCTGCAACCTCGTCGTCTCCTTGTTCGGCACCGAGAAGAAAGAAGAGACATACTTATCTCTGATCGACAACAAAAGAAGAACTATCTCTGGTTGTCTCCAAGCGGTGGTTCTCATCGGCATTGTCTCCAAGCGGTGGTTCACTGTCTCCAAGCACATGTAAGCTCTCCCTTCTCTCTCTTTCTCCAATTTCCCCTCGAATCTCTCTCCCTCCTGATCTCTCTCTGCTCTCTCCCTCTCTAATCTCCTCTGCTTTCTCCCGAGAAACAGCAAAGAAAGATCGAGAGAGAAATCCGAGAGAGAGAGAGAGACCGAGGGGAGAGAGAGATCGAAGGGATAGAGCAGAGAGAGGTCGGGATAAAATATCGGAGAGAATGAAGGACACGGGAGTATAATTGAATAGCATATTGTAAATTGAATTATGAATTATAATGATTAGCAGGACTAAAAAATTATAAATTATGATTGAATTATTGTACATTGAATTATGAATCTTTGTGTAGATTGAATAACATGGCTAAAATTATGAATTATATGAAATATGCGGATCATATTGTTGTTTGTGTAGATAGAATTATGAAGTATAACTTGTAAATGTGAAAAATTATTGTTATACTTGATAAAATTGTTGTGAGACTTGCTAAATGTGTCATATATTATTTTGATATTTTTTTTAGATTTTTTAAAATTATTTTTCTATTTATAAATTTTTTTAAATATAATATATATATTTATTTTTATTAATAAATATTAAATCGTGTAACCTACGTTTGCGTTACATTATAACCTATGTTACATAACATAAAAAAACGTTATCATTACGTTATCGTTATTTTAAACATTGATACACACACACACATACATACTTGGGACAAATGGCTTAGTTGTTGTTTTTTTATATATAAACCTTCAAAATTAAGTAAACTCGAAAGAATAAGAAAAATCTTGCATGAACAACATAAGAAACTTGATCGGGAGCATAATAGATGGCACTAGTCACCCATATTTTGATAAAGTTGCACATATATTACCTTTCACTCCCATCAATCCCATGAGTGTTTGGGACTTTGGTATCTATTAGGCTAAAAGATAGAACTGTATCAGTTATGTACAATTGAAAAGATAAATTTAGAGTCAGCATGGGTTTATTACCAGTCTAAGTGCACCCTTTCTGTTCATAGATAAATGATTTTTCCTTCATTCATCTCCCAGTTAAGCCAAGCTTGAGCTCTGAAAGACTGAAATGGTGATATATCTATCCACTACAAAAAAGACAGCCATAGTAAATTTTTAGGTGCCAGTCATCATTTGGCAAATAACAATTATGACTTTGTATGTTAAATATTAAAATATATATATATGTATCTAACACATGGACATGTTAGGTTCTATAGTGCACTAAACCAAGGGTGTAACTTCAGCCTGAACACATAAACATAATTCCAACATTTTGGATATAGCATAAGATGGCAGAAGATGAAACAAAGAAAAAATTAAAATGTGGAGCTGAGAAACTAGACCCAACTTTCTTGTGTTTGTCAGCCGTCTGTGCTCATGTTAAGCACGGAAAGAATTACACTAACAACCTAACCTTACCCAACTAGAAAGATCAAAAAATTTACTGTACTGTTAGGAAAGAATAACCACTATAAATGACATTGTAATGATGAGATGCTTTTCATAAGATGCTAAGCATTTTTGTAACATGAGTTTGGAGTTGTTACACATATTTCATTTTCTATATAGAAAGGTTAGGTTATAATAAGATGTTAACTCTCTGCTACTTGATTAAATGATACCAACAAAACCCAAATGATTTTAAAAGGAACGAATACATGAACAGAACATTATATTATAACAGCTCCTTACACCAGGTTCTTCACCTGACTATATACGACTGCATATTCATTTTCGATACAGAAAAGGTAGGTTATAATAAGATGTTCAACATTTCCGCTGCTTGATCAAATGAGAAAATCCGAAATGATTCTAAATGTGAAGAGAACATGAATGCACCAGGCTCTTCATGTCATTGTTTACTATTGCCTAGCAAAAAATTTAAATTAAAGAAGCGAAATCAAAAAACAAATGCAAGGTATCCAAAGTACATTAACTAATGACACAGTTACATGAGCAACAACAGATCAAGATACCAGACTCTTTTTCATATTTTCATTTTTTGTCATAATGCAACAGTTACATGCCCAATTCTGAAACAAATTTTAGCTGGGTGGGAACTGTAACTTCAACCTGCTCGCCTTAGACATTATGACAACATTTAATTTAACACAAACTGAAACAAATGTTAGTCTGGTGCTACAGTCAAGAAGTCTTCAGTAGTTCTTGTGCAGCTTCCCAGTTATGAGGGCTCATGCGGCATGGTAAAGAAAATTAAAATGCTGAAAAATCCAAGATCAGACTGAGAAAAAATTAATGCACTCACACTAACTAGATACAGCGTATTGATCACCGACACATACTCAAGTGATATGGCACTTAAGTATCAACCAAGAGGTTTTTAAGATGCATATTCTGTAACAACCCACAAACCCACACTATCAATTGTTATCATGAATCAGCAACAACTGAACAGAACAGAGCCAAGAATTTAATACTTTTGGAAAGTCAATTGTGACAAAACAGGATTAGAAAGAGTGTAGCACACACTCCAATAAGTAAGTGACAGAAGAGCTTTGCTCAAGTTATCATGAATATAAAGCATTGCTGTTAAAAGAAGGCCATGAGATTAACTGCTAAATTTTTTTGTTCAGGCTATGAAATGCCGATATATTAAATGACAGCATACACAGAAGGATAAATGAGAAAAAGAGAAGAGAGAAAATGATATTGTACACCAAATAAAATATAGACATTCAACTCCTATAAAAGAATGGCTTTGCTATCAAACCAAAAGTACTTAACCATCATAAAAATATATCTAGTTTGACACTAAAGAAGTGTGCTGCACATTAATGAAACCTAGCAAAAAGCTGAATAAGCTTTGGCCCTTCCTCATCGTTGATACATATCCCAGTCAAACTCAGGTTGTGAAAATATCTCATAGTCAGTTGGCCCATCAACAAAGCTTTCCACAGTTTGCATACCTTCCAATATAGATGGCTGAATGACATCAGTCTTGGAAGGAAGCAGTTTAAAGAACAACAACCCAAGAGTAAATATTGCCTGCAGTTTAGTTGAGTCTCCCCGGACTGAGAAGAAAAGCAACATCGAGAGAAGGAACAAGACCACGCAGAAGTGCATGATGCACAGCACCCTATCCATCAGCTTCCCTCATTGCCAGATGGGAAGCCTCGAACTCTATACACAAACAAGAAGTTGTACTTGTCCACCACATAGCGGTATCCGAAGTAAACAGCACCCACAGGAACCACCAATGGAGCAAACAATGAATAGATCATGGTGAGAGCGAATATGGTAAGGTTAAAAGCATAGTACTGTGCAAAATCGAATGACTGTTTTGGGGCATGGAAGCTCCTGTTTATCGGGTATACTGAAAGATCCTGACCTTCAATACCATTCAAACCCGAAACTATCTTCTCTCTCTGACATTAGAGGCATCCTAAGATTATCACTTGATTCCTGGTTCTGTGCTGGAAGGTAATCCTCATTCTGCTCAGGAACCAACTGTAGCATGTCATTTTTCCGAAACTTCTTCATGGTCTTCTTTATCCAAGGTATCGGAGCCAACAGATCAAACGATATCCCTAAGAAAGAACTTGTTATGAGGATGCAAGTGACGAGAGGCATGACCTTGAAAGGAATGAGGCGCTCATGTACTGTTCAATCCGTTTGCAATCCTCGCCATCCAGGTAACACTCTTCATCCCAAGTATAGCACTTTCCAGGGACGACTCTACCAAAGCTCGCAGTAGAATGAATAGATTCACGGAAAGAAGCAAACCATCTTCAGCAAAGCGGCCCGTTGTTCTCCAGACACAGTCAGATGCCGCTCGAACTTCGAAAGGTAGAGAGCGCAGATGGGATGATTATATACATGCTCACAAATAAAAGGACATTGGGCAAGAACTGGAGAAATACAGATGCAAACCAGCCCCTGCCCCAGCCAATCAAGCCATGACTGAGCACTGTCCATTGCTTCCGTGTTGATGATCCTAGCAGCACTCTTCATTGCACTGATCAAGGCAAGGGGCGAGCTGCAAAAGAGGAGCATGAGGAGAAGGCAGGTGTTGACTGCCACCCGACGGAGTGTTAGGGAGCTTGCTCAAACCCAAGTGGCTCCAATAGATGTCCGAGGCCGGGGGGGCACGCTCCACCCTCCACCGGCTCCGCCGAGCTGGAGCTCCATCAAAGGGAAGAACTGCCCGATGGGCTTCTTCTTCTTCCTCTCCGTCCTAAAATCCTTCACAGCCTTGTTGGTGGTGTAAACATCCTTGAACACCACAAAAGCAATGCCCGCCCCAGGTGCCCGCCCTTCCTTGTAATCCATCAGCTTAGTTCCAGCACCAACCTCGACTTCTGCAACTTCCTCAACCTGTCTTCATCAGTGAATCCCAATTTCGCAGAAAATGTCACCCACAGATCTTTCAACCTTCTTCTCCACAGATTAAGAAGATTCTCACCACTACTGGGACTACTATCAGTCATACCATCATCATCATTGAAACCATTGAGATTCCGAGCATCCAGTCGAGCTCCAGCCAAGAAATCTCGTTCTGGACCGTGGTCCATTTGGCAGCAAGATCTTCCAGTGAGCAGAGATCGAATGGAACTATTACCTTGTACACCTTCCCCTGTACCTGTGCTGGAAATACTCCTCAAACGGCGCCTTATCGGCCGCCAGCGATTTGGGAATCCCCTGCACCATGATGGTAAAGATGGCAATCGAATTGGAAGAGGAAGTCAAAGGAGAAGAAGAAGAAGAAGAATTCGCGTCAACCCTAACACTCCCATCCTGGAACCGCGTGATCCTCAGAGTCTCCTCCATCCTGGAGATTCCAAAATGGGCGACGACGGCAACCAAGATCATCAAGAGGAAGTGGACCCACAGCAAAGGCGAGCCCTTGGGGATGTGGGTGATGGTGGTTCGGGCGAAATCGTCGAGGATGGGGCGGTGCCGGCGTAGAGGTTGAGGGGGAGGGCGGCGAGGAGGGCGAGGGCGGAGAGGGCGAGGAGGACGAGAAGCTGGAGCGCTCTATGTGGAGGAACTGGGCGGCGTCGGCGCCGCAGTGGAGGGCGATGCGGGCGTGGTAGACGGCGAGGAGCTTGGCCAGCAGGGCGGAGGGCCCGGGAATGAGGCGGTGGTCGCTGCGGAGCTTGACGAGGAGGAAGAGGAGGAGGCAGGAGGCGGCGCCGATGGCCGAGATGTTGAGAAGGTACTGGATGTTGCCACCGTACCACGCCACGCCGTCGGGGTCGGCCGGGTCGGGGATCGGCGGCGACGACGACGGCACGAGGGTCAGGACGACGGTGGGACCCATTGAAATCATCATCATCAGCGGCAGCAGCATCGCAGATGGAAGAGAGGGAAGAAAGAAGGGGGTTTCTTCATCTGGAAGGAAGCAAAAGGCCGAAAACCCTAATTTAATTAGAATTTTTGTTGCTGAAAGAAGAAAAAAAATTCTTTCTCTGTCTCTCCCTTTTGTGTCGACTCGAGGCAAACTATGAGGCAGGAAGGAAGGAGTCATTAGGGAATAAACGAGTTTTATTATTTAGGGCAATTTTTCAGAAAAAATTTATTTTTAAAATAATTTTAAAAATCGATTCATAGCAAAATAATTTCAAAAACCATCTCTCTCGGCATACCACCTCAGTGCTGGCCGTCGGTGTGACACTGATGTTGGTGGAGAGTGTTTTTGGTTCGACTGGAGTTGACAGCCCAAATTGAACTTTATATTTTTTTTTCCATTTTTTTTTTCTTGATCGAGGTTGTACTTGTCATGCATGACAAGTGAAAGAACAGAGTTCATTATATTTTATTTTTTTGAGTTTGAGCTTGGTCGGGGTTGGAAACCCTTACCAAGCCATACATGACAAGTGAATGAACAACGTTCACTTGTTGCATGGCTTGGCAGGCAAGCCCAAAACTCAATAAAAAAAATTATAGTTGATCAAACACAGATCAAAAAAATATAAGTTTGCCCGAGGGTGTCAACTCCGGGAGAACCAAAAATCCTCCCCCGCCAGCGTCACGCTGGCGATCATAGGTGTGTGGCAGCCATCGCTGACTTGACACCGACGTGGGTTTATGAAATTATTTTTGGCCTGAGTCGATTTTTGAAATTATTTTAAAAAAATAAGATTTTTTTGAAAAAAAAATTGCCCATTAGGATTTTGTTACTTGGACCCCGTAGCGAGCCGGCCATTTTTCGTCAGAAGACTCACAAACAGCTGAATCTACTTTACTAAAAAAAAAACTCCTGAATCTACTCAGTGTACCATATCTGAAAAAATTACAACAATCTAGTCTTTGTAAACTGCTAGAAGTGTTCAATATTTGTTTCTTCGTATGCTGTGAGCTTGCACGAATCCACTAGTTGAACCTAGTGATTCGTACTACGCGTTGTAAATTAAAAGATTCGAATCTACAATCATTCATGAGAGAAGGTCATGTCTCACCGCATGAGCGCCTATGTTAATTCAGATATCGTTTTTATACCCCCCCCCCCCCCCCCCCCCCCCAAAACAAGATATTGTCTCTAACAAAAAGCTAAATCATAGGGGTTTTTTTTTTTTTTTTTAAGGCTAGTAAACCAATTGCACACCGTGATTGAAAGCGATTAGCACGCGCCACGTTCTTCGAACTGGTAATCCAAGGGGAGCATGAGCTCTAACCACGATCCTGGGCAAACCGGGAAGCCAGACATAGTTACCAAAACTTGGGCTTTGTCTTGGCTTATTATGACCCCTATCGTATCTCATGACTTCTCATGAACAATCTCAAGTGGCGGGTTTCGTATCAAATGGTTCTGTTGTTTATATGTGGTGGCTCACACAATCAAGATATTTTTTTTTCTAATTCTATTGTTATCAAATTGTTATGTTTAATTCACTCTTCTAATGGTTTGATTGGAGGTATAGCTGCTCCTCTCCCCTCATTCCCCTCTCTTTTTTCCACTAATTTTGTTGGGGTCTTATGACTTATAACTATAAACCATTCGAGAAAGATAAGCTCGAGTCACACCCATAAGAACATTTCCACCCATGTGCCCGGACAAAAGGTACAGGGAAACTTTTTTATAAAAAATAAGGTTGCCCCCGGGTTTGAGCTCAGGCAACTCTTCACTGGATCTCTGCTCAAGCACAATGGGCCCACCATTAGAAAGGTGATTTTTACAAATTTTTATGTGGGTCCCATCATACTGTCGGAGCAAAATAGTCTGCGGCGAAAGTGCCCTAAGCTCGGTCAATTATTAAGTGTGGTCTGAGATTCGAACAAGTACATCCAGGAGCTAGGCCTGTTTTTTCTTCAGAAGACTGCCAGCCAGCATGCTTGACACCTATAAAATGAAGTGTCTGTTACTGACCGTGTTCTATTTTGCAGGATCATAGATCAAGACCCCTCAAAAGTTGAGAACGCATCAGGTTCATTTTGATACTTTTATGACATCAAAACCCTGTTTCAGTGTGCAAGCACAAACAATGTTGCATCTTAGACTAACGAGAATATAATTGAAAAGATTAGATCAGAAACTCATAAAGGTTTTGATTGGGATCAAACCAAAGAAGGGGAATTTTTTCAAGTTTCATCCACTTCTCACTCTTTAAGTTTCTCTCAAAGGGCATTCTAAGGTAAATTTGAAGCCGAAAAGTTCTTTCGACTGTAGCAGCTGATAGACAGTTCAAATCTTCTTCCATTGATGGGAGTGAGTATAGTAAATTTTAGGTTATTTTTTTTCCCAAATAACACTATTTTTAAAAATATTTGAAAAATCGGCTTCTCTCAAAATTATTTTCAAAAACTGACATCCACACGCCATGTTGGCAGCAGAACATTTTGTTGGGTATTCTGCTTAACAAGAATCAATCTGACAACTAATCAAGATCACTGAGATATCAACAATCTAATTGGCCAGGTCGGCAAATATCAGGTGGGAGGTTTTCCGTTCAATAGAACGTTCCTTAATTTAACCACCTTTCAATTTCCTTCCTTGGTTAAAGCACCAATTGAACTGAATCTAAGTCAGTCCAATATACTGTAAAGTATATCCCCTGTATAAAGGACTTAATCCACTTAAACAGTATTTGGAGTGAGGTACGCTTAGAGCGAATCTCCTTAAGACAATTACGTCCCCCGCACCGGTGCTAACGGGATAATGGACGCTGGTCTCCCAAGATACAACACTCCTTCACGGTATTTGGATAGCACTACCAAATCACCGTACAGTCGAACCTTAGTCAACCAGTACCTTCACAGGATCGTTTAAGCAGCGGTACAAGGACAAATTTCAACTGAATATTTGCCTTTACTCTCTGGAGGAGCACCCACTGTTGAGGACGAAGGAAGGTTGAAGAATTTTTTCTTCAGAAGTACCAATTCAGACAACAATTCTTATAAAAGAATCTGTTGCATTTTCTGATTACCCTTTCAGAACAATTTTGCAGAATCTCTTTTGGAAGTCGCTTCGGAAACCGAGTTACGGATTTCCCACTTCACGCTGGAAGTCGCTTCAGAACTTCACCGCCAGTTCAGAACGCAGAGCTTCAGAACTCAGATATATAGAGAGAGAGAGAGAGAGAGAGATAGTTTTTGGTGTCTGAGAATGGATATCTGGAGCGCTATTTATAGCGCTCTGGGAGGGCATTCTCGTCCGCCAGAAGTCAACAGTTGCGACGGTTCGGACAGAACCGTCGCAACCGTTCAACTGTCCAAATCGCACAACGGTCCAACCGCCCAACCGCACGGACGGTTTTCCGACAGCCGTTGGCGGGCGGTTCGGATCCGTTCACAGACACCCGTTGGCAGGCTGGCTGTTTGGATCTGGAGCGGATCCGTTATCGGAGCGGAGCGGGTTTGGTTCGAGGCAGCGGAGTAACCCATACCCGCGACACCTGTTCATAAAGAACCAGGCCAGTAGGGAACCCAAACCCAAACCCAAACCCCACCCGGACCCGGACCCAGGCCCGGGCCTGAGCCCAGGCCCGACACCGGCACCGGCGCCGGCGCCGGCGCGCGCGCATGCCTGCATGTGCGGGCATAGTTCCCTCCTCCTTTCGCGCGCGAAAACTCTAAGTACCCAAAGGGCACGCCCTTTGTTCTCAATTTTCTCTATTTATACACCACAAACTTCCATCCCACGGCCAATCTTTAGACTTGAATATCTCATTCATTCGAAGTCAGGATTGAACATGTGAATATACCACGTTCATCCCCAATGGAAGGAGAACACACTCCAACCATTATCCAATTGATTCGATCAACGGATCTCGCCATAATTCACTCGAAGATTCATACTTATATTCTTCAATTCCAACAATCCCCCACAATGAATGGAGAATAAAGGAAATGACACACAAAGAGACTGACTCTATTGTGAAAAGTACTTGAGAAAAGAAACTGCATCAGGATAGGTGAACTAGGTCTTGAACCTTCCATAGCGAAAGCTTTATTGGACTTACTGGCTAATCAGTGAACTAGGTCTTGAACTGTTAGCCGTTAGTGTAAGCCAAGTCAACAAGCTTCAGACAGTGACTTTCAAATCAACTTTGGTTCTCGGTTGTGTCCATTTTGGCCCTGGACATTCTTGATTTCAGAGAGTATCTTTAGGGAATAACAGCCTCCATAGAAATTCCCAAAGAGCCGACCCAACTCTATACTCACATAGGTGATGGACCTATTAAGAGTAGTCTACTCTACTCCACTTGTTTAGTAACAAGATATAAGCATCATTAAAAGCGTTAAGCTTATCATTAATCCACTTGTAGAAAAGCACTTATGTGCACCTTAGGAATGGATTGGAGTCAAGCTCCCAAGTGCTTACTTGCTGAGTCAATCATAACTAGTTTTTCCTCTTGAACTTAGTCCGTGGGATCTCCAGTCGCTAAGTGAGGTTTCCATTAAGGTGACTCGGTAAGGTTAGGCTTTTAGACCCATTCCCCTCGATGCGCAGTTTATACGCTCTCCACTTAAACCTTTAGTAAGCGAATCCGCTAAATTATCCTTTGACGATACAAAGTCAATAGAGATAATTCCATTTGAGAGCAACTACTTCACGGTATTATGTCTACGACGAATATGTCTAGACTTACCGTTGTATATAACATTTTGTGCCCTAGATATAGCTGCTTGATTATCGCAGTGTATACATATAGCGGGCACTGGCTTTTGTCATAATGGTATATCTTCTAAGAATTATCGAAGCCATTCTGCTTCTTCTCCAGCCTTATCTAAGGCTATGAATTCTGATTCCATAGTGGAAGGGGCAATACATGTTTGCTTAGAAGACTTCTATGATACCGCTGCTCCTGCTAGAGTAAATACGTATCCGCTAGTTGATTTTGATTCCTCAGAATCTGCAATCCAATTAGCATCACTGTATCCTTCAAGTACAGGTGGATATTGTCCATATCTCAAGGCATATTCCTTGGTATGTGATACGTAATCCAATACTCGTAGTAGAGCGGTCCAATGTAAATCACTAGGATTGCTAGTGTATCTACTTAACTTGCTTACAGCGTAAGCAATATCGGGTCTAGTGCAATTCATCAAATACATTAGACTTCCGATAATCTGAGAATACTCTAACTGGCGTATTCTAGTTCCTGTATTCTTATGAAGGTGGATGTGTGGGAGAAAAGGATTTGTATTTTCTTTTCTCTTGATCCCCTTGAATCTTTCTATCATCTTATCCACATAGTGAGATTGAGATAGACTGATTCCATCTGGTGTTCTGGTGATTTTAATTCCTAAAATTACATCAGCAACCCCCAGATCCTTCATGTCAAAACTGTTGGATAACATTCTTTTAGTGGACTTAATAATTTCAATATTAGTCCCAAGTATCAACATGTCGTCTACATAAAGACAAACAATGATACACGCATTTTCAACTATTTTTGTGTAAACACACTTATCGCATTCATTGATAGTGAATCCATCTTTGATCATGACACTATCAAATTTCTCATGCCACTGTTTTGGAGCCTGCTTTAGACCGTATAAGGATTTTACCAATTTACACACCTTGTGTTCTTGGCCCTTGACTTTAAATCCTTCAGGTTGCTCCATATATATCTCTTCATTTAATTCACCATTTAAGAATGCAGTCTTGACATCCATTTGATGGATATCTAAGTTGTGCAATACTGCAATTGCAATTAACATCCGAATGGACGTTATTCTTGTTACTGGTGAATAAGTATCGAAGTAGTCAAGTCCTTCTTTTGTCGATAACCCTTGGCTACTAATCTAGCCTTGTACTTATCGATAGATCCATCGGGTTTTAATTTTCGTTTGAAAATCCACTTACACCCAATTGGTTTACTGCCAGGAGGCAAGTTTACCAATTCCCAAGTATGATTACTTAGTATGGATTCTATTTCGCTATTTATAGCTTCTTTCCACATTTGTGCTTCTGGGGTTGACATAGCCTCTTTAAATGTTTGAGGCTCGCTCTCAATAGCGTATGCTATGAAATCTGGACCAAAAGATTTTGAGATTCTAGATCTCTGACTTCTTCTTGGTTCAATTTCCGCATTAACATTTCGTTCCTCAGGGCTTTCGTCCCTGAACGCCATCTCGTGTGTTCTTTTCCCAGAAGTCTTATCTACTTCCCGTTTGTACGGAAAGATGTCTTTAAAGAACACAGCATCGAGATTCGATAATCATGTTTACATGAATATCTGGTATTTCTGATTTATAAACCAGAAATCTGTAGGCACTACTATTCAAGGCATAGCCTATGAATATGCAGTCCATAGTTTTTGCTCCCAACTTAGTCTTTTTTGGTAATGGTGCTAGCACCTTTGTAAGGCACCCCCACATTTTGAGGTAATGGTAGGAAGGTGTCCTTCCATGCCATAACTCGAATGGTATAAGACCAAGTTTCTTGTGGGGTACTCTATTTAGAATATAATTTGCAGTTAATAGAGCTTCCCCCCCCCCCACAAGTTCTGCGGAGCTCCAGAACTTACGAGCATGGAATAAACCATCTTCTTCAAAGTTCTGTTCTTCCGTTCAGCAATTCCATTCTGCTGAGGAGTGTATGGTGCTGTAGTTTGATGGATTATGCACATAACTCACTAAAATCATTTGATTCATATTCTCCGCCTCTATCGGATTTTAGAATCTTGATTTTCTTGTTGAGTTGATTCTCTACTTCGGTTTTATATGTTATAAACATATTTATTGCCTCATCCTTACTGTTTAAAAGATACACATAACAGTATCTTGTACAGTCATCAATAAAAGTAATGAAATACTTTTTACCGCCTCTAGTTGGCATAAACTTCAAATCACACAGATCGCTATGAATTAACCCTAAAGGTTCTGTATTTCGATCAATTGAGTGAAATGAATTTTTCGCCAACTTGACCTCAACACAAATCTCACACTTGCGAATTTCTTCCAAGTTGAGTTTAGGAATATATCCCAGATTAGACAAGTTCTTCAAAGACTTGTAATTTACATGCCCTAATCTAGCATGCCACAAAATAGGAGACTCAAGCAAATAAACAGAAGAATTTACTTTATTTATAAGCTTTGGGTACAAATACACAGACTTTTTATCTACAACTGCAACATTGGCTTTAAAAGTACATCAACAAGATAACCCTTTCCCACATACATCCCTCCCTTAGTAAGTACAAATTTATCGGATTCAAAAAACCATTCTAAACCCTTTCTTACTAAGTATTGATCCAGAGATCAAATTCTTGCGGATGTCTGGAACATGAAGCACATCGTTAAGAGTAAGCTCTTTCCCCGATGTCCACTTCAGGATGACCTTGCTCTTTCCTTCAACCTTTGAGGAAGCTGCATTGACCATGAATAGTTGCTCATCTTGCTCTAGTCTTTGATATTCTGAGAATAACAATTTCTCCGAGCAGATGTGCCGGGTAGCCCCAGTGTCTACCTACCAATCCTTATTATTGGTTGTCAGATTTACTTCTGACACCACAACAGAAAGGCTTGGTGATTCATGGTTGGTCAAGTTCGCCTGTGGATGGCTTTTCTTGCTCTTTTTGAGACGGCTGCGACATTCATTTGCTTTGTGCCCTTCTTTGTTGTAGATGTAGCAGGTTCCTTTGAATCGTATGCTTTTGCCGTCTTGGGCCTTGCCTTTGTACCCCTGGGAAGTCTTCTTCCGCTTTAAGCCTTTGGAAGTAGACGCTTTCCTCTTTGAGTCCTCGATCACATTTGCTTTTGCTTCGTAGGAGTTCTTGCTGCTCCTTTTCTCGGACTTGTGGTTGTCCTCCTCGATACGAAGCCTCACAATGAGATCTTCCAACTTTAACTCCTTTCGCTTGTGCTTCAGGTAGTTTTTGAAGTCTCTCCACGCAGGTGGGAGTTTCTCCACGATAGTTGCAACCTGAAAAGTTTCAGGAAGAATCATACCTTCGGCTTCCATTTCGTGCAAGATAAGTTGGAACTCTTGCACCTGACTGATTACAGTCTTGCTATCCACCATTTTGTACTCCAGAAATCGTCTTACGATGAACTTCTTGGTACCAGCATCCTCAGTCTTGTACTTCTTGTCAAGACTGGCCCATAACTTCTTTGCCGTAGTGATAGGACTGTAGACATTGTAAAGAGAGTCATCCAGTCTATTTAAAATATAATTTCGGCAAAGGAAGTCACCTTGTGTCCAAGCATCGACTGCAAGGACTGAGTCCCGATCAGTTCCGGGTTCTGGTGGATCCTCCTGCAGGAATTGGCCAGATGAAGAGTGGTCAAGTAGAAGAGCATCTTCTGTTGCCACCTCTTGAATTCTGTGCCGTCGAATTTTCCTGGCTTCTCTGACTTCGGGTTAGGAAGTGGAGTAGGCATCAAACTTTGGAGCTGCATGTTTGTTACCTTACTAGTGCTTTCTTGATTTGTCTCAGACATTTTCTGCAAGTTCAAGCAGAACAGAAGTAAGAAACGATAATTGTCTTAAGATTTTTGGGTATTCTGCTTAACAAGAATCAATCTGACAACTAATCAAGATCACTGAGATATCAACAATCTAATTGGCCAGGTCGGCAAATATCAGGTGGCAGGTTTTCCGTTCAATAGAACGTTCCTTAATTTAAGAACCACCTTTCAATTTCCTTCCTTCGTTAAAGCACCAATTAGACTGAATCTAAGTCAGTCTCGATATACTGTAAAGTATATCCCCTGTATAAAGGACTTAATCCACTTATACAGTATTTGGAGTGAGGTACGCTTAAAGCGAATCTCCTTAAGACAATTACGTCCCCCGCACCGGTGCTAACGGGATAATGGACGCTGGTCTCCCAAGATACAACACTCCTTCACGGTATTTGGATAGCACTACCAAATCAGCGTACAGTCGGACCTTAGTCAACCAGTACCTTCACAGGATCGTTGAAGCAGCGGTAGAAGGACAAATTTCAACTGAATATTTGCCTTTACTCTCTGGAGGAGCACACACTGTTGAGGACGAATGAAGGTTGAAGAATTTTTTCTTCAGAAGTATTAGATTCAGACAACAATTCTTATAAAAGAATCTGTTGAATTTTCTGATTCCCTTTTCAGAACAATTTTGCAGAATCTCCTTTGGAAGTCGCTTCGGAAACCGAGTTACGGATTTCCCACTTCACGCTGGAAGTCGCTTCAGAACTTCACCGCCAGTTCAGAACGCAGAGCTTCAGAACTCAGATATAGAGAGAGATAGTTTTTGGTGTCTGAGAATGGAAATCCGGAGCGCTATTTATAGCGCTCCGGGAGGGCATTCTCGTCCGCCAGAAGTCAACAGTTGCGACGGTTCGGACGGAACCGTCGCAACCATTCAACTGTCCAAATCGCACAACGGTCCAACCGCCCAACCGCACGGACGGTTTTTCCGACAGCCGTTGGCGGGCGGTTCGGATCCGTTCGCAGACACCCGTTGGCAGGCGGGCTGTTTGGATCTGGAGCGGATCGGTTATCGGAGTGGGTTTGGTTCGAGCAGCGGAGTAACCCAGGCCCAGGCCCAGGCGCTAGCCGGCTGCCGCCGCCAGCGGCGGCGCGCGCGCGCATGCCTGCATGTGCGGGCATAGTTCCCTCCTTTTCGCGCGCGAAAACTCCAAGTACCCAAAGGGCACGCCCTTTGTTCTCAATTTTCTCTATTTATACACTACAAACTTCCATCCCACGGCCAATGTGGGACTAAATGCCTTTAGCTACCTTTAGTCTCGTTTTGGCTTTGAATTAGGCAATCTTTAGACTTGAATATCTCATTCATTCGAAGTCGGAATTGAACATGTGAATATACCACGTTCATCCCCAATGGAAGGAGAACACACTCCAACAATTATCCAATTGATTAGATCAACGGATCTCGCCATAATTCAACTCGAAGATTCATACTTATATTCTTCAATTCCAACACATTTAGCACCACCAGCGTGACACTCGCTCTGGCGGAAGGTCGGTTGTTCTTTGTTTGAGGTTAATAAACCCAGACAAATAATATATTTTTTTGTCCAACTGTCCTTTGTCCGGGTTGTCAATAAATACTTGGATTTATTTGCTATGCTTTTATTTGTCTAGAGTTGCAAACCCTAATTTTTTGCCCGGGATTGAGTACCCTGACAAATTTGAGAAAAAAACAATTTTTCCATTTTCCCCCTCTCCCTCTCTCGTCATCTTTATCCCGTGTCCCTCTCTCCTCCTCTATGGCACCCATCGGCTGATCGATCCCGGGTACGACAGCGACGACGAAGGCGCGGTGGCGAGGAGAACGACAACGAAGGCGACGCTACTACTGCATCTACCTCCTCATCATCTTCCTCGCCCTCACCATCATCACCGCCCTAGTTATCGCCCTCCGCCTATGCCGCCCACCTCATTGCCCTCCTCCCCGTCGCAGCCCAGCAGTAGTAGACCTCTTCAACGTCACCGCCAGCGCCGCTCTGCTCCTCACCATCACCGCCACCACCTTCGTCACCCCCGCTGTACCAAGGTTCAAACATCCGGGGTGCCTTTTGGTGGGGGGTGGGGGTTGGGTGGGGGGGGAGGGGGAGAGTGGGAGAGAGGAGAGTGGGGATAATGATTTTTTTTTTTAAAGTTCTCTTTGTCAGGGTTGAGAAAAAAAAGGAAAAAAATTAAATCTCTTTGTAGAAAATAATTGCAAAAAAAAAAAAAAATTTAATCTCTTTATCCGGGTTTGACCTACCCTACCCATTGCCACCACTTAACCTACATATTGCCACCCCTGTCAATAACAAAGACAGGAACATTAAGAACTATGGAAAAAAGTACGAAAACCATTCTATAGCAGCAACTATCAATCTAAAACGGATACCCTTCATCAAAGAGGATAACCCCCTTTCATTTCCCAACAAGTACTCAACATAATTGATACTGTTTTATAGCACAAAATGGTTTCAAGTTCCACAAAATGGTTTCAAGTTCAATTGCCCAATTGGTAATCAAAAACGTACACACAAGGAAAAGCAAAAATAGAAATCTTAAAAACAAGCCCGACTGCAACACCAACAGAATTCAAATATGTGCCAGTAAGATCAGACTTCAAAGAAAAACATCAACAGGAAAAATGAGCATCCTGCATTTTTTTTTCCAAGCATTGACGACATGAGTCAGGAGTTGAGTTGTGCAAAATGAAAGATACATGTATTACCCCCATATACTATAGGGACAAACATTCCCAAGGAGCAATAGAGGCAGCCAATCCTACAAATATTAAGCTCAAATATCTCCAGATCGCAGGCCAAAATAAAAAAAGACTCGGTTACAAGACAAACTTTGAGCAAAATTACATGTGTAAACAAGTTGACCATTGGCATTCCACTATGCCATCCTATATAAAATCCCATATAGGGTTCTCTATATGGGATTTTCAAGACAAAAATTTAATCGTTCATGCTGTGTAGAAATTCAAAGAGAGTTGCTTCCCAAACCCAAAAGAACAACTGTTTCTTCTAACAATAAAACATCGAATCCTTTATGTTATCCTTGATTCGTGGTAGAGGCCTCACCTCGTCATTTCTCATCCCACCTGGTATCGTTGATCCTCTATCTGACCCTTCCTCCATATAGTCTCTTGCTCGAAAGGCAGCAAGATGCGCATAGTAAGCAGGAGGAACTGCAGATGGGAAGGGGGAAATATTACAAATGAAAAGTAAAGCACTCATGAAAACGTGGAGATGACCAAAAACAAAAAAGTTTTAAAGTAAACAGTTAAGAGAACATACCAATTGAGACAGAACGGGTACAGCGAGCATACCTGCAGGTCATAAACACAAACAAACGAAGCAAAGAAATGAAGATGAGGGCAGAGGGAAAAAAAAAATCAAACAAATATATCAACATACGTGTAGCACAAATTGTTCGTTAAAATCTGGAGACCATCTGCCGAGAATCCATTTTCATCATACAAAACATGATAATGAGTTGGTCGACTTGTTCCCTACAAAAGAAATTAAACAAGTTGATATGTTAATCAAGCATCACAACCAAGAAGGTCCTTTCAAGGACCAGGACCTAAATGATAACCACCAAAAGTTAGTTAACAACATACCTGTATGCCAGCATGGCTGCATAGATAGAAATCAAACTCTGTAGGATGGCAGATTTTCCTGTCTACAACAGTCCCTAAGAAAAGGCGACAAAGTATCTAAGTCCCTCTTGTTTTAAATGCAAATATCCACCAAGATAGAAACATGAAAGGATATTGGAACTAACATTATATGTATGATTGAGTACAAGAGTTTAAAATTGTGATATTTTTTTAAACAAGTCCTACAAATGATGATATCTAAGAGACCACCGAGGCCTAGCCTCAAAAGAAAAAGAAAAGTAAAGGTTTGTTGTGCTCATTTTTTTGTGTGCACACGCGCGCAAGACCATCAACCATACATTAGGAAAGGAAAAAATATATATAAAAAAGTATGCTTCAGGATTAACTGAAGAGACCCCAGAATTAATAATAGACAAGAAAGAGAAAAGTAGCAAATTACAACTTCAATAGACCAATAATATATAGAGGAGAAAAAAATGTAATAAAACACAGCCCACCTCATTAGAAATTTCACATCTGCCCCTTCATTAAAAGAGACCTAGATACCACTAGGCCTGGGACCTGTACCCTATTATTTTACACCGGTTTGATATGTGTTGGGAGATTCACAAAGAGGATCTGGGATAATATGGGCATGATATTACCAACCTGCCGCTATGTTCCCACTCCTGTCTGTATTCTTCCCTCCATGAACTTCTGGGAATAACCGGGTGTGATGCCTTTTCTGCACGACCACGAAAGTCACTGGGGGCAGATAATCCGCTTCCACAGATTGACAAGCCTAAACAAGAGAAAATAGAAAGTTAAACTGGCGGGAATCATTACAAGCAATTAGTTTTCAGATGACAACTCAACAAACAAGAAGAGAGGGTGCAGAAAAAAACAGAACTCTTACTCTTCTTATCGCGTCCATTTCGTAAAGCAAGACTTGACTAAACTGCCCTTCAGATACACCATCCCTGAATATGTAACAATTTAGAAACTACAGTTTTGTAATGGACATGGAGAATAACTTGTTTACGCAATGAATTATAACCTGTAGAATATTATTCTTCTAGGTTTCTGCTTTGTTGCCCTGTAGAAGGAAAGTAACATCTCTCTGCAAAAAATAAGTGGAAAAAATAATTTTAAGATACAAATATACCTCTATAACAACAATGTGTCTTCACAAACTTACCTGATCATGCCTCCATATATAGTACCCTTCTGGGGATCCTCTGTAACCGAGAAAAGGTCCATTATTATCTCCTGCCTACGTTGTTGCGCAGACACAAGGCATCGATACTTTGTCACTTCTGGCCAGTCCATGGATGCTACAACCTACAACCAAATTCAATCCCAATTCATGATGATGTGGAGAAGTTAAAAACCAATTACATGAACGCCATAACCTAATGCTCAATGCTACAGACATTCAAAAGTATAAACATACAGATAAACTCAGTTATTCAATTGCAAAGAATCTACTAAATAATAATAACAGCATTCATATAATAGGAAAGTGAAGAAACAAACTGCAGCGATTGAAGCAGACGAGTCCTCTCCAGGTGGTGGATGTGTCACGTCAGCACCAAAAATAATAGTTGGCATATCAGTCACAAAAGGGATCCTCTTGTAAAGGGCATCTTCAAGAACAGTATTTCGACCTCCTACCTGTTCAATAACTGTATAAGAAAAATAGCTAACCAGTTAAGCTGAATAAAACAGAAAATCACAAACCTTCACATTAATTTTCAAAGCAACATTCTCCATATATTGGGGTCTACACGCATAAACATGATTAGGCTTGCAACATTGAGATATAAGCCCCAGTTCAGTTTCACAAATACGCTTGATTTTACCTGGAAAAAAAACAAAGCCAGTTAAATAAGTGGAAGCAAGTTAGCATGTTAATTAATCCCTACAGTCAAACAGAATTCGTAGGTCCCTACGTACCATGAGAACCACTGACTTCTGGTAAAACAATAAGTAGCAGCTGCAGGTTTCCGCCTCTGAGTTCTGTAATAGCTCGCCTGTGTACATTTCTTAGAGCACCCTCAATATTAGCACCGCGTTCAAACACAATGTCCATTGCTGGTTCAGGGTTCATATCCTAAAAGTCCAAAGCAAATTGAACAAGCTAGCAATTTTGAAAGCCATATTATCAAACAAATAACTTGTGAAAATACCATTCCGATATTCCTACAAATCCCTGCCAAGTGGTCGCAGAAGTTATAAACTGCATCTTCATGAAGATTACGAGAAAAACTAACACAAGTCCAATTTTGGACTCTGCCTCCATTGACCATTTTCTGCACATATAAATAGAGATTGAACATGGTGCAAGGTATTAACAGAGCCAAGGTATCACTAAGAAGAAAGGAACATTTCCTACTCCAACATGTTTTTCCAACTTGCCCAAGTGTGAAATGTACGCATAGAATCCGTAGATTAACATATGTACTTCCAGATACATGCAGCAACAATACAATTGTGTCCAATATAATGCTTACGTCACAAAACAGTTAATAGCAGCTGCACGCTTGATATTCCAGATTTGAAATAACCATCATTTAAAAGATATATCTAAACATGCAAAACATGATTAAAGCCAAGAAAGGAATGCATTAAGTACAGCTCTTTTGTGACAGAACTATTTAAGTACGCATTACTATCCCCAAAACAAAGGAATGAGAGAGCAACTGAATCACATAACAATAAGATATTTTTCTTTCACCTTATTTATCATGTTCCAGGCTCCTTGCCTTGGGTTACATGTCTTGTCCCTACCAGAATCGTGGTACTTGAGCTGAAACAAAAAAAAATGAAAAATTAATATATGCATCTTTCTACAAGTAAAAATGGTTTTAACTAGAATAACTACCATTGGAGGAGGTAGGACCCTTGCTTCAACTGAAGTTAGCTGATCCAAAACCTTAATGCCAAATTCTTGGGCATACTGGTCTTCCTTATAGTTGTTATGCCTGACCATCTGTAAAAGCAATTAAGACGTTCACAATCAATGAAAAAGATTAAGGGGTATCACATAGAAGACCAAATGAATCTTTAAGTCTATAAAATAGAATAGACTAGCTATTATAGAACAAGTCCTGGGATGCAAGGATAAGGATCTAACCTCAACAATTCTATTCTCCCTTACTTGGGGGCGTTGGCATGCTTGTCGCAAAATTTCGGTAACCTGTCTCTCATTTAATTTCTTTGAGAATCTCTGGCCTTCAACAATTTTACAGACCTATAATCACATGCCAACAGATCCACCAGCATTAAACATACAATGCAGTGCAGCCATGAACCAGAATAGGAATAGATACGCAAGATATTGCTATACAAAGTAAAGAGCAAACCTCCATAGGCAGGTATATCGGCTTACTATCACTGCCAGCCTGTACACAAGGCAGGGCAACATAGTTGAGTCGGTATTGGTACTTCTCCTGGAAATACTGAACCACACGCATTCTGTTTCCCTTGTCATCAATAAACCTAAAGAAAAAAAAAGCTAAGTACTCAATGTACAAAATAGCAAGAAACTATACAAGACAAATAACAAATAATGTGGGTAGACAAGGACATCATAACAAAAAGGGGTGAAAAAAATCAGTTCTTGAAAGAAGAGATAAAGTAATTTATAGGCAGAGAATGCAAGAAGTATTACGTCAACTGATTCAATGGCTCATTAGATATCCCAGAAATCTTATACTGCCTACGGCAATCTTTTTGGTGAGTAACCTCAACCTTAATTCCTCGCAGGGCCTTCTTTAACTGCACGGTTGAGATAGAAAATTGTCATGGCCAAAAATATCAACCCTTAAATAATTGTTGGTACTAGAGTTAAGACGAAAGGCGTAATTATTAGAAAAAAGAGAAGAAGGCAATAAATTGTCCGGGTGAATAAAAGATAAAAAGAAACCCATGACATTCAAGATACATACACCAACACGTTGTTTCTCACTCAGGGGACGCGACAGATCTCGATCTCGAATGTTGAGGTACTCAGCTGCAAACTCCACAACAGTGACAGGCTTATAAAATGAGGTAGCAGAGATATCTGCAAATTTACAATGGTGTCAACTACATTAATTAATTATAACAGAATTGTTAATCCCAATAAGAAAGAACGTTAATGGCTAAACATGCAGAATGCTAATGATTAAGATGATTAAGTCCTTGTAGACATGATACCTATGTTCAAGGACAACCCCATCTGGGTGGGACGAAGAGACTGATAGTAACCCTTCCAACACACTAAGCCGTCACCAATATCCTTTACATCACCAAACTTCGTTGAGAAAAACGACCTTGCTACTGTGACATATCTGGAAGATATAACAAGTTATTAGCTGAGAAGATTAAAGAGAAATTGATTGAAACTAAGAATTACAAAACCAAGACTACAGTACAAGATTAAAGGAAAGACAGACAAAAGTTTATTACTTTTGTGAAGGAACCTCCCTAAGCACAATGTCAAGAAATTGAATGGTGTCTTGTGGGGCATCAAACTGCTTCCCCAACAAAAACTGCTGAAGATGGTGCAGATCAGCTTTTCCAGCGTGTTTGATTGTCACCGTAAACTCCCTCTCACCCCTGAGCATTAAAGGAGTCAATGCTAAATATTTAAAACATCATCACCAACAACTTCTTTAAAGTTTCAAGAAGATGGTCATATTTAGAGTTTAAAATTGTCATGTAACATATGAGAATTTAGTTATCAAAAATGATGTGCTAGGAAAGTAGGTGTGAAACAACTAAGTCTACAATCATGTGAAAATTATTTGTACGGTAGGTGAAATAGGAAGTTTTGTAATACCCATAAAATGGGATGAAGTGTTGGAATGAGCAGCAAGCCAAGTTAACCAATCACAAGTTTGTCGTGTAGTGTGGGTGAGATGATAAAAATAAAGAGAGGGGGTGCTTACGCTCTATGTAGCACGGACACTTCTATCATGCGCCGTGTCGTGTCGAAGTGTGTCGGACACACGTGTCGTGTGTATTGTTAAGAATTTGTCACGTGTCCGCATGTCGTGTGCATTTCAATCTTGTCGTGTCCGTGCAACATAGCTCACACAAATTAAATTAGTGAATCTAGTTTATCTTTTTGTTTCTACGTATTTCTTCATAATCTCATCACTCAATTCTCAACAATCGGTAACAGAGCGAGTGATCCCAGACTAGCTCTTTTCAACAACGTTCTTGCAACGTCGTTAATGAAAGCCTAAGTTTATGCACAGTCTGGGACTGTGAAGCTGGTTGGTCAGGGACCACGCTTGCGTGAAGAAGCTTGAGGATTTGGCAAAACACAGCCAGCGCAATCAAGAAGCTCAATAGCCATAACTACAACTACTGAAAGACTTGCATCAAGTCCTATTTACAAAGACAAGACCTCTAGGAGGTCGTTAGAGGTGGCGAGACTATAACACCCAAGAAGCAAGTGAGACTGAGAAAAATGGAAGATCAAAATCGGTAAGGCCACGTTCGTGTTGAAGACAAATGTAGAGGAAGATCTTTTAGAGTACATCCGCAATGTCAACAACCTGAAGATGGCATGAGAGGCTTTCGCAATGCTCTTCTTAAGCACGAATGATATGCGGCTTCAACCCCTCGAAAATTAGTTGAGCAACATCAAACAAAAGGTGACATGACTATCAGCCAATATTTCTTGAAGGTAAAAACTCTTTGTTGAGATATTGCTCAGTTAGATCTTCATTCACAAATTACTGAATCAAGGATGAGAAGAATCCTTATTCATGGCCTTAATCCACAATATACCGGATTTGCTACTGATATTCAAGGTTACTAAGTTCATGCAACTCTTTTAGAGTTGGAAAGTTTACTAGCTACTCAAGAAACTCTAACCAAACAAATGGTTTGCGTTTAAATAAAAAGTGAAGATAAAGCTCTTTCTAGCAGCAAAGTAGGTCGCAACCAAGAAGTCAAACTAATAATCAGTTCAAAAGAAGAGATTTTTGGAGGCGTCCAGAAAGAAGTGCACATACCAGCAACAAAACATGGCCAAATAAGGCACCTACCAACAAAACATGATAGAACAGAAGCCAGAGAGATTGTCAAGCTAGATGACAAGATGGAGGCTGCTACAATTATGGCAAGTTGGGGCACTTTGCATGAGACTGTCATTTCAAGAAGCCAGCAAAAGATAATGCAGAGACATCAAGTAGTTTTCAAGAAGATATCAAAGCTAGTTAATATTGGGCTAACGTTGAAACTCTTCGTGAGTTAAGAGGAGAGCATCCTATTGGCACTTGGCGTGACATGAAAACCCAGCTGAAACAAAAGTACCTCCCACCTTATTACCCGAGGTTGTTGGACAAGTGGAACCAATTCTACCAGGGGAGCAAGTCTGCCAAGGAATACGTCGCCAAATTCGATGAGTTCCTAGCATGCTTGAAACTGAAACTTCTATGCAAGTCCTTTCTAGATTTAGAGTTGGATTGTGAGATCTTAGTAGTGAACTCTTCGCAAGGAACGCCGGCACTTTGGAGAAAGCTTGTGCCTTAGTGCAAGACTTGGATGAAGTCAAATCGAACAAAACTCACGACTATAAGGCTAGTGTCCCTCGACCTCCTTTACAGTCTTCCCAAAGAGGAGCTACATCCAGTTCTTCCCAACCTCAGACTGACAATAAAGGTAAAGGTATTGAAAGAAATATTCCCAAATCCTATCTTCAAACCAAATGTTATAAATGTCAGGGTTATGGACATATAGCAACCAAATGTGCTAGTTCATATAAGATCGCCCTCATTGACAGAGAAGGTTATCCTCAGTCCGAAGGTGATGAGTACATTCATCAAGTGCATGGAGATGAAGAGGATTTTTGATGAGAATACTGAAGAAACAACACTAAACTGTCTTCGATACGAGAGTACACCAGATTATCTGTAATCATGTGTACCTTGCACAACCGAAAATTAGCGATGACTGGAGACGTACTAACATTTTTCACACATTCACCAAGACTGGAGACGAAGTTGCAAGGTGATAGTGGATGGTAAGAGTTGTATTAATGTTGTCTCCTCGGTGATTATAAATAAGGTTGGTCTGAAAGCTGAACCCCATCCTCGTCCTTATAAAGTATCTTGGAGTAATGAGGTCGCACTAAATGTTACACAGAGGTGTTTTGTCCCTATAGAGTTCACTGTTTACAAGGACAAGATATGGTGTGATGTGATAACCATGAATGTGGGCCAAATTATTCTTGGAATACCCTGGCTATTTGATCCTAAAAAGTCGATCATCTTGATTCCTTGTGAGGTCACCCCCGTAATTGATGAATTCGCTGATGTCTTTCCTGAAGATCTCCCGGACCAATCACCACCAATGCGTGATATCCAACATGCTATTAATTTAGTCCCGGGAGCGAGTCTTTCCAATTTGCCGCATTACAAGATGAATCCTACTGACCATGCGGAGCTTAAGAGGCAAGTTGACGAATTGTTAGAGAAGGGCTTTATAAAGAAAGCATGAGCCCCTGTGCAGTACCCGCTCTGTTGACGCCAAAGAAAGATGAAACTTGACGTATCTATCGGATATTCGCACGATCAACAAGATAACTGTAAAATACCGTTTTCCCATTCCCTGGCTAGATGGCATGTTGAATAAAATGGTGAGCCAAAATATTCTCCAAAATAGATTTGAAGAGTGGTTATCACCAAATTCGAATTCGCCCTGGTGATGAATGGAAGATAGGATGGTTTGTATGAGTGAATGGTTATGCTATTTGGATTGACAAACACTTCTAGTACGTTTATGAGAGTAATGACTCGGGTATTGCGACCCTTCATGGGCAAAATTTTGGTCGTATACTCTGATGACATACTCATCTACAGTAAAAATCAGGAGCAACACTTAGACCATTTACGTCAAATGTGTGGAGTGTTGAGAAAGGAACAATTATATGCAATCCCAAAGAAATGTGCCTCTTTTACCAATAAAGTTATTTTCTTAAGATTTGTAGTTTCTTCGGAAGGAGTATCCGCTGATCCTGAGAAAGTCAGAGCCATAAAAGAGTGGCCAGAATCCCAAAGCATAAAAGATGTCAGGAGTTTTCATGGACTTGCCACATTTTATCGGTAGTTTTTCAAGAAATTCAGCACGATCATGGCTCCGATAACTGATTGTTTAAAGAGTGATGAATTCAGTTGGTCGAAGCGTGCCACTAAAGCCTTTCAAGAGATTAAACCGAAGATGATAGAAGCACCTGTCTTGCGTCTACTGGATTTCTCAAAAGTCTTTGAAAGTGGCATGTGACGCCTCGGGAATTAGCATAGGTAGAGTCTTAAGTCAAAAGGGTCACCCTGTAGCTTACTTCAGTGAAAAACTGAACGATGTCAAGCTAAGATACTCTACCTATAATCAATAATTTTATGCGGTGATTCAAGCACTACATCATTGGCGCCACCATCTTCTCCCACAAAAGTTTGTTATTTTTTCGAACCATGAAGTTCTTAAGTACATCAATTCTCAGAAGAAGCTTAACAGTAGACATGGCCGTTGGTTAGAATTCCTCCAGGATTATGCTTACACTCTTCGCCACAAAGCAGGAGTTGAGAACAAAGCTGTTGATGCCCTAAGTCATCGTTTAGCAATTTTAACAGTATTGAGCAATCAAGTGGTTGGATATGAGAAGATAAAAGCTGAGTATGAATCATGTCCTAACTTTCAAGAAATTTTCACTCTGTTGAAGAGCGGAATAACACACGAAATAGATGGCTTTCTTTTGCAAGATAGTTATTTGTTTTGATTTCGCAAGTTATGCATCCCTCGTACGTCTGTGAGAGAATTTGTTGTCTGGGAATTACGTGCGGGTAATCTCGCCGGTCATTTTGGACATAACAAAACAATTGAGGCTGTTGAACATTATTTTTATTGGCCAAGTCTTAAAAGAGACGTTGCTAAGTTTGTTGGCAGGTGTCACACATGCCAATTAGCTAAACAGCGAAAACAGAACACTGGTCTGTATGCGGCCCTGCCTGTTCCAAACCGTCCTTGGGAGGACATTAGCATAGACTTTGTGCTTGGACTCCCGAAAATCCTGAGAAAGCATGATTCAATACTTGTGGTCGTTTACCGTTTCTCCAAGATGGCTCATTTTATTCCTTGATCAAAAACTTTTGATGTATCCTGTGTGGCCAAACTTGTTTTTAATGAAATTGTGAGGTTGCAGGGACTTCCAAAAACCATCGTGTCGGACCAGGATATAAAATTTACGAGTTATTTCTGAAAAACCTTGTGGCATCAAGTTGGAACCAAACTGCAATACTCTTTCTACCTTCCATCCCCAAACTGACGGCCAAACTGAAGTGGTGAATCAAAATCTAAGTAATCTACTGCGAACTTTAGTTGGTGAACATTTTAGAGATTGGGATTTGAAATTATCTACTGCCAAATTTGCATATAACAATTCCATCAATAGGACAATAAGCATGAGTCCTTCAGAAGTGGTGTATGGGTTTAAATCTAGACAACCAATATGTCTCATTTCTATGAATCAGTATGCTAGGACATCTGAATCTGCATCTGCATTTACATCATATCTTCACGACCTACACAAGGAAATCAGCAACAAAATAAATGAGAGTAATGAAGCCTATAAAGTTCGAGTTGATCTTCATCGAAAAGTTAAGAGATTTGAAGTTGGAGACTATGTAATAGTTCAAATTCGTTTCGAACGATTTCCTTCAGGAACTGTAAAAAAATTGCATGCACGTGGAGCAAGACCTTTCAAAGTGATGAAAAGAATAAATGATAATGCATAGGTTCTAAACCATTCTGAAGGTTTTGGTATTAGTCCCATATTTAATGTTGAAGATTTGGTAGCATACAAAGGTCCGGATTTCAATCCGAGTAACCCCTTGCTTGATGAGCTTACCCAAGACCTTACTTCTGAGGGGCCCTCCTTACCTCCACTTCCAAATCTGCCACCCTATGCAGCAGAACAGATTGATAAAATAATAGAGGATGAGATTATATCTACTACTGATGGTGAAACTAGGCGGCACTTAGTCCATTGGAAAGGAGAGCCTGAATTCGATGACACTTAGTTGGATCAAGAAGATATGCACTAGAACAGTACGAGAGCAACAGAGATACCCACTCGACGGGGTCGAGTTTTCCCCATCTCGGGAGAATTGATGAGGACATCAAGGCCCAGACACGATACGGACGTGTCTTTAAGCGTATGCAGCGCACCAACTTGCTAGGTCCGGACATATGGTTCTGAAGCCAAAGCATATAGTATCTCAGTTTGTATTTCAGTATATTTCAATATGTATTTCAGTACTTATTTGTGTGGAGAAGTTATAATGAGTTCTGTACTTTTTAGTGGGAGTAGTTAGTTCAATTTTTGAACTGAACTAGTGGGTTAGTTGTTGAGTTTTTGACCTGAACTGGTAATGGGGATGATTGAAATTGTTTAACAGCCTATTACAGGCTTGTATGTGGTCTGTTGTGATGATGAAAAAAAATGAAGAAAAGCTGAAAATTACCCTCTTGCATACCTAGCTCTATCTCCTTCCCTCCCCCACCTCTTCCCTCTCTTTAGTCTCTTCTCTATCTCCTACAACCCCCCTCCACTACAACAGCAGCAGCCAGCAGCAGCAGCAACAACAACAGAATCTAGCAGCAGCAACAACAACAGTAGTCCCTCTTTCAATTTCAAGTCCATCGACCACCACTTCACTGCACCAAACAACAACCTCTCATGTCCGCCGTCGAGTAATTTACATTCTTCTTGGAGTATGACGGCGAAGTATTCGAGTGTGTATACTTAGATGATCACCGTGATTTCATCTACGCTCCACTAGTTTCACATGTTAACCTTTTGCTCCCGCACCAATTCTTCCCACAAATAGTCCAAGAACAATATCCAGAAACTTCTTTGAAGCTGAAAGTGAAGCAGAATTACTATCCTTGGAACGTCTTTAGATTTGACCGTAGTTTGATTGGAGGCTACAAGTATTTCTTTCCTTTAGATGATACTACTTCCATCCAGTGTAATTCTCTGTTATTTTCTCTCTATTTGCTAGCCACATAAAGTTGAGTGAACTAGTTGTTTATCTTGTACCTATCAATCTAAATATTATATTGGACTTACCATTGTAGAATGGTGATATTATCAATCATTCCACTCCATTTTGAAAACCTGTTGCATGAATACTTTATTACACAAATACTGGTCTTCACTTCAAACTAATAACTGGTACTTTATGTCGATCACCTTTGTTGGTGCAACGTGCTCCATTTACTTTATTGCTGAGCTTCGTACATGTACACAAACACGTTTCACATCAAAAGGAGGACGGGTGGTTGTTATAGCAAATAATGCAAAATTGCCTATCACAAATATTGGGGAGTCTGTGATTATCCCACGCCTCAGACCTCAACAAGTGCAATTGTAGAATGTCTACCATGTCCCTGAAATGAAGAAAAATCTTCTCTGTATCACAACTCACTTCCTCCGGCAATTATGTGGTGTTTGGACCGAAAAATGTCAAAGTCTACCGCAATTTGAAGCCTACAGGATTACCAATCATGGAGGGGCAAAAAAAGCTTGAATCTATGTAAATTTGAGTTGGCATACTTGAAGACACAAAAGAACGAGACGACGGACCTGTGGCACGCAAGACTTGAGGAGAAGTCCATACAGAAAAGGCTTCCACTCTTTGAGGTTTGAAGAGATACTGTGTGGTCTGTCAGTACGGTAAGGCAAATCAGTTATCATACTAGAAGTTCAAATTCAGAACCAAAAACCATTAAGGCTCGTGCACTCTGGCGTGTTTGGACCAGTGAAGCAAGCATCACTCACCAAAAATGTATCAGGATGTCTTTGGGCAGAGTGCATAAAATTGTAGCACATGTGATCAACCGCCTACCACAGCCAAAAATGGACTTCATCTCACCATTCAAAAAACTGTGGAACATCAAGCCTGTAGTAAGTCAATTTAGAGTTTTCAGTTCTATGTGCTATGTCTTTGTGCCTCACCACCTACGCAACAAGTTCGACAAGAAGTATATTCACTGCATCTTCATGGGGTACGAGAGTGAAAGAAAAGGATGGAGATGCTACGATCCTACTACTGTGAAGTGTCACACCTCGAGAAATGTCATTTTTGGACCAGTTTGGTTTGTTGCAAATGGGAAAAATGTGTTAAGTGGGAAATGGAGAGGAAATGGACAAGAAAAGATAGGAAATTGAGATTTGTGCAAGTAAATTTTCTGGTGTTCGATTGTAATATGAAAGTCTAGTGAAAAAGTATATTGTGTTTTCCAGTATTTGGTTAGTAATGTGAAAGTAAAAGTGAAAAAAGTTGACCACAAAGTTGACTGTAGAATTATATTAAAATAAATATTAATTATGAAGTTTATTTTTTGATTGTAATTAGACTGCAGTGGGATTTGCATGACCACAAAATTAACCGTTTTGAGCTATAACTTATTACAAGTGAGATTTACATAACCACAAAATTAATTGTAGCATCTTACAAGTGAAAATGATAATGTAAAAAGGAGGTGTAAAGAGAAAAGGAAAAGGGGTTTTCACATTTCCCTTTTCCGGCTCCAAACAAACACCAGAAGTGGGAAATGAGTTTTCCCACTTCCGTTTTTCCCCACTTCCACCCCAAACCAAACACGCCCTTTGATGAAGCGTCTTCATGGTGGTCAAGGCAAGAAGTTGTCTTGCCATGTTCTAAAGATTTAAAAGCTAAAATCCAAGAGAAGCTGGGTAAGTCAAAGCAAGATGAAGAGCCACATCAACCGAAGAAGCTGAGTGCAGTTCTTCCAAGTCACCGAAGGAAAAGAGTCGGCAAATCGGCGTTCATAATAAGACACCAGAGAATGATCATCCAAGCCAAAGAGAAGACATCGGTGAAGAGACAACAACAAAGCTTTGAAGATTAACAAGAGAGAAAAAAACCCAAGGAATGTGATGTAAAATCAAGAACCAAATAAGGTTTTGGATATGATCATAGGTCGCAACCCGGATCTTGGCTTCACCACCAGCTGACATAATCAGATAGATCAAATCAAGACACAAGGCAAACCATATATCCAAATATTCATTATTTTATTCATCAAACTGAGTCTCTTAAATAGGCTCTTACAAAGAAGAGTTTCCTCACATATCCGATGTGATACTAAACAATCTAGACTCAATAAAACACTACAAAATAAAAGAAGACTCAACCGACTAAGACTAATCAGGACTCCTCAAACTGACTCAAACGGAATCTGATTGACTCAAACGAAGAGCAAAGAGAACCACAAAGCATGACTACACAACCGTCCAACAGAGTAAATTAAATCATAAATAATTAAGACTCAAAACTAAGGTTAAAGGGGGTAGATGTGATACGATGGCGACGTCGCTGATATGTGCGCAGAGGAGTCGGTGTGATGCCCCCATCAATACTCCCGGGGTGACCCTGTCGAGTATGGCTCTCATAGAACTCTAACAACTCCGGAGACATCGTTGCAGGTCCTCTCGAGTAATCCATGTATCATCATATTCTGGATGACCTTTCCAACGTACTAGATACCTTCTGCAACCACCATCTCTAGTATGAGATGATTTGATCATCTTTTATGCTATCAATTTGTTATGATGTAAATACGGCATGTGTTGTTGGCAGTGGTGGAAGTTGGGGTCCCTCAAATAAAGGCTCGGTATTTGGCTCATCAAAACCACAAGTGTATTAACAAGGTTAAAAGGAGGACCTTTCTAAGCTACTAAATCTGATATATTAAATGTCAAACTAATCCCGAAGTCCGGAGATAAATCAATTACATAGGCACTTGAATTAATTTTCTTGAGGATGTTAAAAGAGACAACACTATGAGCAGTTAATTTCCTAACAGCACCAGGTAAGAACTGCTCCGGATGAATCCAGATCATTACATAATCACCCACATTAAATTCAAGTTGCTTACGGTGCAAATCAGCATAGGATTTATATTGAGCATTACTTTCCTACATTTTCTTGCTGATTTCATTATGCAAATCATGAATATGTGATGCAAATGTGGATGCTGACTCAGACACTATTGGATGTTGTGTCATGGGAATAAGATCTATAGACTTTTTAGGTTTGTAACCATGCACTATGTCAAATAGACTCATGCCTATTAACCTATTACATGAACTATTATATGTGAATTCTGCAGTAGGTAAGATGAGATCACAATTCCTCAAGTGTTCACCGACTAGACATCGCAAAAGATTTTCTAGGCTCCCGTTTACCACCTCGGTTTGACTGTCTGTCTGGGGATGAAAAGCAGTAAAGAATTTAAACTTAGCCTCCATCTTGTGCCATAAGATTTCCCAAAAATAACTCATGAACTTGACATCTCTCATCTGACACAATGAATTTTGGTAAACCATGCAACTTAACTATCCCGTCAAGTAAATATGTGCAATTTGGGAGACATCAAAAGTCTTGTTGCATGGTAAATGGGTCATTTTTGAAAAACGGTCCACAGCCACAAATATGAAATCGTGCTTCCTGATAGTCTTTGAAAGTCTAAGCACGAAATCCATACTCACGTCTTGTCAGGGACGATCTAGCACGGGTAGAGGCATATACAAGCCAGTATTCTATTTTCGCTGCTTGGCCAATTGGCAGGTGCGACATTGCCCTATCAGTCTCGCAACATCTCTTTTTAAGGCTTGGTCAGTAAAATATACTCTCTACCGCATCTACAATCTTCTCTTGGTCGAAGTAACCAACAAGACCCCCAGCATACAGTTTCGAAATAAGAGTCTCGTAGGGACATACGGGGAATACATAACGTGCGAAATCGAAATAGATAGCCATCCTAGAGTAGAAAACTATCTATCTCCAATGTCATTACTTCCGATAAAGCACCAAAAATCTCTCCAAAATCGGGGCATGACTCATACTCCTTGATTCGCTAGAAGCCCACTACCTCAGTGTTCAGTTGTTTAAGCACGCAAGCTCGATGACTGAGCGCATCCGCTACCTTATTCTCAACTTCAGATGTGTGCTTCAGGGTATAAGTGTACTCTTGCATAAATTCAATCCACCTATCGTGTCGAGCACTGAGCTTTTTCTGCGAGTTAAGGGACTGTAAGGCCTCGTGCGCCGAATAAAAAATAAATGCTTGCGGTAAGAGGTAATAAGCCAATGGTGCAATGATTGTACAACCGTATAAAATTCTTTATCGTAAGTGGAGTAATTCAATTTAGCTCCGCTCATTTTTTACTGAAGAAGGCGATGTGTACATTTCTTGACTGAGTAATGTGGAATCAAGAGCCAAATAGGTTTTGGATATGATCACATGTCACAACCCGATTCTCGGCTTCACCACTAGTTGACTTAATCAAACATATCAAATCAAAACACAAGGCAAAGCTTATATCCAAATATTCATTATTTTATTCATCAAATTGAGTCTCTTAAATAGGCTCGTACAAAGAAGAGTTTCCCCACATATCCGATGTAGTACTAAACAATCTAGACTTAATAAAGCACTACAAAACAAAAGAAAACTCAACCGACTAGGACTAATCAGGACTCCTCAAACTGTCTCAAATAGAGTCCGATTGAACGCAAACAAAAAGCAACGAGAACTACAAAACACGGACTACACAATCATCCAACACAATAAATTAAATCATAAACAATTAAAACTTAAAACCAAGGCCAAAGGGGGGCTGATGTGACACGACGGCGACGTGACTGATATGCACGCAGAGGAGTAGTGTGATGCCCCCATCAGTATGCTAATGCAGCAATTGCAGAAGACAAAATGAAAGAACCATCCACCTTCAAAGAAGCTAATGAAAAGGAGTGGAGAAAGGTAATGCAAAAAGAAATTCAAGCTTTGAAGCAAAATCAAACTTGGCCCAAGCTAAATAATGTGAAACCTATTCTTGCAAGTGGGTCTACAAAGTGAAAACTCGACCAAATGGCTCGATCGAAAGGTACAAGGTGTCATTGGTGGCTGATGGGTTTTTGCAATAGTATGGACTGGACTATAATGAAATAGTCCAGTTGCCAAGATCACAACAGTTTGAGTTCTCATAGCTCTTGCAGCAAGTAAAGCATGAAAGCTATGACAAATGAATGTGAAAAACGCCTTTCTACATGATAAAGTAGATCAGAAGATATACATGGAGTAACCCAAGGGGTCTGAGAGCAAGGAGAAGCATGAGTAAGTCTGCTAGTTACGAAACTTTTTGTGGATTGAAGCAGCCACCAAGGGCATGGTACGAAAAGAAAGAAGATTCTTAGTTCAAAGTGGCTATTCCGTTACTCCTGCATATTCCAGCTTGTTCATTAAGAAACATGAAGGAAAGCTGACGATGGTGCGCGTCTATGTCGATGATTTAATCATCATTGGAGATGACGAGGCTGAGATCCAAAGGACAAGGAAGAATCTCTCTGCCCAATTCCAGATGAAAGAACTTGGACAACTCAAGCACTTTTTGTGTCTTGAAGTTGATCCTCTGCCAACAAAAGTATGCAAAAGACCTATTGCTCAAGTACGGCATGCTCAATAGTAAAGCCAACCTCTACACGGGGAAACCACATCTGGTTATGTGCAGAATAAGGAAATGACCTAGAAGATCTATGTATTGACACCTGTTGAAAGTATTATCTATCTAACCATGACAAGGCCAGACATCATGTTCGCAATCGAAATTATGAGTCGCTACATTCAAAAGCCAAAAAATCCTCACTTAGAAGTAGTACGGCAAATTCTCAGGTATGTCAAAGGTACATTTAACTATGCCCTTTATACATGAGGCGAGGAATCTTGATGTTGATTATGTGGGTGACCATGACACTCGGAGATCAACAATTGGATATATTTTTAGTCATGGTGCAACAAGAAATAACCAACAATATCATTGTCGACTACAAAGGTCAAGTACACGTCAGCAACGACAGCGGCTCAAGAGAGCATGTGGCCTATGCAGTTAATGAAGGACTTGCATCAACACACATATTATGTTGTTTCTCTGCATTGTGACAAACAGTCAGCCCCATCAGACTGATCGAGAATTCGGTGTTTCACACAAGAACAAAACACATTGAAGTACATCATCACTTTCTGAAGGAGAAGGTACTTCAATAACAAATCGTGTCGACGCCAATCAAAACTGACGAGCAGGTGGCAAACATTTTTACCAAGGAACTCGGTGCTGCAAAATTTTCAGAGTTCAAGACATAGTTTGGCATAACCGCAAAGGAAGTTAATGCTGAGGGGGACTGTTAAACATCATCATCATCAACTTAATTAAAGTTTCTAAAAGATGGCCATGTTTGGAGTTTCTAGAAGATTGTCATGTAATATATGAGATTTTAGTTGTCATAAAGGATGTGCTAGGTAAGTAGGTGTGAAACAAATTAGTTATGTATAATGTGAGTTATTTTTATGAGTAGGTGAAATAGAAAGTTTGCAATACCTGTAAAAGGGGATGAAGTGTTGGAATGGGAAGCAAGCCAAGTTGAGCAATCACAAGAAGTTTGTAGTTTATAGTAGTGTGGTGTAATGTAGGTGAGGCAATAAAAATAAAGAGAGGGAGTTCTTGTACTCAAATTAATTAGTGAATCTAGTTTATCTTCTTGTGTCTACGTTCTATTTCTTCATATTCCCACCACTCAATTCTCAACAAAAACATTACAAAAAACTAACCAGACTACTAAAATTAATATAAACAAGCAACTGAGCAAATATCCTACCGGTCTCCGTTCAATTTGATCTTAAACTGACGAGAAGTAAATGGCAGGGGTCCAGCAGTGTAAAGAGATTTTCTGCCATCATAAGCTGGTGTCAACCTGCCTAGAAGTGATTCCTTGTAAAGAGTGACAAGGTTGCTAATTATATTTCTACAAACTGTCCTCGATGTCACTTCTGGGGTTATGGCAACCTGTTCCAGTAATATATAACAAAGAGGAAAAACTTCATCAACAAAAAAACAATATCCCAAAATTTACTTATGGTCTACTCATTAAGAACATATAGACCAATCCTAATTTAAAAAAAAATTCAAATTTGCGTCACTTCAAACATTAACAAGAATTATAGTTGCAGGCAGAGGAGAGAATCCATCAACGTAAAACATAAAAGGAAAGTGAAAGGCAGTAAACAAACAGAATTGATAAGTTTCAATACAGCAATCATAAATGCAAAGGACAAATCACAAAACCTTTTCGCTCATTCTAGAAATGTTGAAGTAGCATAAGGCAATAAACACATTTTAATCACCCAAAATACCTCTTAAAACACTATGCAGCACAAGAAATTGCTGAAATCACATAAATAGGGATGAACAAGGACAAGAAACGCCAGTGAGGCCTGGCTCAGTGGAAGTGGGTTGTGGGGAGTCCCAGTTCGAGTCCGGCTACGGCGTATGTATCAGAAAAAAAAAGGGACAAGAAACAAACACAAAACTGAAGTGAAAAAGAATACATGCATGCTCTCTTTTTGTACAGAAACTGCATTCGTTAACTAATTAACAGTTGTTACAAGATTCAGAGTTCATTTTTCATCACTTAAAAATTCACATCTAGTGAAGTGAAATGATAGAATACAAGGTACACAACCCTGAAAGGAAAGCCAAGAAAATATATTTTCTTACAGGTCGGAGCATAATCAATGCAGTTAAGAAGAAACGGGTGTGATTGAATGCATTAGTAAACATCAAGTTCCCAATAGCAAGCTCTAGAAACAAGAAAACTTTTAGTCTTTATACATCATTCTGCACCTAAGCTTGCACAAGCTGTGGTGTAGCACCCCGTTCCCGAGATACGTACCCAGATACGTGTCCCGACTTTTTTTGACTGTATTATTTCAATTTTCTCCCAGTATTTGTTTTTGAGTGGTGATTACTTATATTATTTGGTATCGGATCTGGATTCTCATTCTTAGAGTCAGCCCTGACCTGGACCGGAAACCTGATACCGGCATACCGCCCGATTTGACCTTTCTGGTAGTCCGATTTGACCGATTTCAGTTTCAAATACTGTTTCCAATATTTTAGATTTTTCATGATTTTCTAAAATTTTTCAGAATTATTTTGCAAAATCTCCAAAATCAGTGTCAATCGGCATCGCTGACTGATTCCCGGATTTTTAGTTTTCAAATAGGATTGAATTTTCAGAAACGGCTTTCACATTACTTCTTAGAATTTCATTTTCTATCTAAATATATTTTTTAAAATTTTTCTAAATTTATCAAAATTTGACCGATTCTGGTGTCGGTCGGTATCGCCAGAAGATTCCAGGATTTTTAATTTGAAAACTAGATTGAATTTCTCGAATCCGATTCCACTGGGCATATTTTTGAGTTTGGAACGATTCTGAAACAGTCAAATTTTTGCCCTATTAAAATAATAATATTATTTACTGACCTTTTTCTTTTCTTACTTTTTCCTTCTGTACTCCCCTACTTTATACTCCCAGAATATTCTAATAAATTAATAATTTAATAATAAATAAATTTATTATTTTCTCTCTTTTTCCTTATTTTTTCCTTTTCCTTTAATTTCCTTCTTTTTCTTCTTTTCTTTTCTTCCCCCTTACTCCACCTCCATACCCTGCGCCTCCTCTTCCACAGCCGCAGCAGCAGCAGCAGGGGCATGATGGGCTGCTGCTGCAGCCCATCTCCCCCCATCTCCATTCATCATCGCCTCCTCCACCTCCTCTCCATTAAAACCCCTTTCTTTCTCCTTCCTTTCCATTTTCATTTCAACTCCATCTCATTCAACCAAAACAAACCACTTCCCTCCACCATCACCGCCGCCTCCACCATCATCGTCGCCGCCCCCTAGCCGCCGACCACCACCTCCCCCACACCCCCTCTCCTCTCCTCCACCTCCTCCATCTTCAAGCAACAACCTATCACCATCAATTTCAAACAAACCCATCCCCTTCACTTCTTCTCCTTCTCCAAAATTCACCCCCATCTCCACAAATTCCACCACTCCCACCATCACCTCCTCCTCCTCCAACTCCCTACCACTTCCAACAACCACCACAACCACCACCACCACCACCATCACCTCCTTCAACAACAAACAACAACAACACCAAACCAAAAACCCGTACCCACCTCCGGCCTAGCCTGCGCCACCTCTTCCCCGGCGGCGGCGCCGGCCACCTCCCATCTCCTCCTTTTTCTTCTTTCTTTCTTCTTTCTTTCTTTCTTTTATTTCTTTCCTTTTTCTTCTTTCCCCTTTTACCCCCACTTTAACCCCCTATTTACCTCTCTATATTTTCCATTATACCCCTCATTTATTTCTTTATTTCTTTCTTTCCTTTTTCCACTTTTTCTTTTTTCCTTTTTTTAACAATTCCAACAAAACTCTCTCTAACTAACTAATCCTCTCTCTCTCCTCCCCTATTTTCTCTAATATATATTTATATATATAATTATACGTATATATAGTATGGATGAGTAGCTTGCTCGCACGTGTGCGTGAATTTTCCGGATTTTAACTCGATATTGCGTCCAGTGCTAGGCGAGTACATTTCTTGCTTTATTACCATCATTACATGCCTAATAATTATTATCTTGCTTTTTAATACATGATGTCTCATTATGCGAGTTGGTATGTATTATACGAGTGATTTCTAAAATTAGCATGTTTTATGTATATCTGTCGGCCGGTATTATACTGGGTATGCCTAGATTTGCTCCCGCTTCGCCCGGCTTCGCATGGCTAATTAATAGACTAAATTATTATTGTTATAAATATGGTTATGAAGAGTTTGAAATGTTTATTTATACTGTTCTCCTGTACCATGTTATGTGACCGGTTGATACCTGATATTTGATGTTGTGACTCTCACTGACATATTAGTTACTCGACCCTGATATGTATATACTTGATACCTGACACTTGATATCTGACACTGATACTTGACATGCTATACTTGACACTTGATATATGATACCGGAACTTGCCATGCTATACTTGACACTTGATATATGACACTGGTACTTGTCATGCTATACTTGACACCTGATATATGACACCGGTACTTGCCATGCTATACTTGACACCTGATACCTGACACTTGATATCTGACACCGGTACTTGACATGTTATCACTTGACCTGATATTGTGATACCTGACTGGATACTATTACACCTGACACCTGTATTACATGGCATATGAAATCACCTAGAGGAGGGGTGAATAGGTAACTAGCTAATCTAATGATGAATTAATGCGGAATAAAAACTATTTATGCAAACTAAAAACTATTAAGCTAGACACACCAAGTATAACACAAGAGTGTAGCCGAATTCCCAGTGAAAGGCTCTGAACTATCTCCTCAAGATTCCTCTAGATAAGAGTTGAGGTGTCGCTATGACTCTCTTGGTTGAATACAAGTGTGAGCAAACAATCCCCAAACGTATAACAATATAAGCACAAGAATATATCAAGCATATAAAGATAAAAGCAATATAAGCATGCAAGACATAAACATAAGTGAGAGAGAGAGCAATCGCAAACACGGGAGATTTGTTTCAAGGTTCGAGCACCCTTTCTCTACGTCCCCGCCTTCAACACTATGAAGGATTTCCCATAAAAATTGATCCCACCGGATCACTTGGTGCCGCAACACCTACAACGAGTTCACACTAGAACTCCTTGGACTCACTAGTCTCTCTCTTGTTCCCGCAAGAACTACACACCGCAAGCACACTAGCTTGCCGAGGCCGCACCTCTACACCAAGCTCTCACTAGAACTCGAAACAACGCGAACCCGCAAGTCCGCCTCCTCAAATATAAAGAATGAACACTTTGGTGATCATAACACTTTGATCACCTAAAATACTCAACAAAGATCCCTATAGAATTGATATAGCAATGGATAGCTCAAGTGTAAGTGAGAAAACTAGGATTGATTTGGTGGTGAAAAACTCAAGAAATCTCTTTTTCAAAACACTCTTGAAAAACTCTCCTTTTGATATGGAAGTATTTGGCTATAAAACAAGTGGAGATAAATACTTAAAAGTGTATGAAAAACTAGCTTGAAAATTCACTTAAAATCATGTAGAAAACAGTCCAAGGGAAGCCCCTTTTATAGGCTTAAAAAATGTAACCGTTGGAGGCCAACTCAGCAGGTCTGCCTGCAGTCGGTCGACCGGCCAACGGTCAGATTTCTGACTGTTGTGCCAGCGGCCAACCGGCCGGTCGATCGTAAACTGGCAAATGACCCAGCGGTCGACCGCCCGGTCGACCAGGCCATTTCCAGAAAGCAGAGGCTCTTTGGCGGTCGACCGACCCTTGGCCATGCACGTTTGTGCACGTCGGTCGACCGCCCGGTCGACCGACCGACCTCTGGCTCGGTCGACCGGCAGAAGGCCAGAAACAGGTTTTAAGGGATTTAAAAACTCGATCTTTTATCTTTAATAAAATCCCATAAATTCTCATAAAATCTACAAAAATATGTTCATTGATATACTTTGATATACAAATATGTTTGAGTAAAAATCAAAACATGTTACAAATATTTTGAACTATTTTTGTAATATAGAAGTTTTGCCTTAAACAAAAATCTGTATTTTTCCAAAATGATTTTTTCAAAACTTTTTCAAGTACAAAAATAAGATATTCTTAACACTTTTGAAGCTTAGTGTGTATGGATATGATCCACTACACATATATGATGAATAGCTATATTTTTGACAATAAGCTCTAAAATAAGTTTTCATAAAACACATGTATATTTTTAAACTTAAAAACCAAACCGGTATTTTTCCAAACGAAAACTCTTTTATGAAAATACATGTAAATCTTGTGTGTGAGTGTATATGAACTTGAACAATCCACCAACTAATCTATCCTTTACATTTTATCTAAAAACAAAATCTTACTACAAACAAACCTAGACACAAGTCTTCTCTAGAAAATCTTCACTTGAAAATCTTCTTCTCCTTCTTGACTTAGTCCAAATCTTGATCCAATGAGCTAGACTCCTCTTGAGTACTTGATGCACTCTTGATACGCGAGCTCTTGAATCAAAATGATTTTTTCCAAAAATCTGTATTTTTCCAAAATGATTTTTTCAAAACTTTTCCAAATACAAAAATAAGATATTCTTAACACTTTTGAAGCTTAGTGTGTATGAATATGATCCACTACACATATATGATGAAATATCTAAGTTTTTGACAATAAGCTCTAAAATAAGTTTTCATAAAACACATGTATATTTTTAAACTTAAAAACCAAACCGGTATTTTTCCAAACGAAAACTCTTTTATGAAAACACATGTAAATCTTGTGTGTGAGTGTATATGAACTTGAACAATCCACCAACTAATCTATCCTTTACATTTTATTTAAAAACAAAATCTTACTACAAACAAACCTAGACACAAGTCTTCTCTAGAAAATTTTCACTTAAAAATCTTCTTCTCCTTCTTGACTTGGTCCAAACCTTGATCCAATGAGCTAGACTCATCTTGAATACTTGATGCAATCTTGATGCGCGAGCTCTTGAATCAACACGTGCTAGCTCCAAAACTCGACTTTAAATCCTTTGTTGAAGCTAAACACCAACTAAGATCTTGATCAAATAACTGAGACTAATTTAAATACAAGATCATTAGTACTATAATTACATGAGTTAATCATTATCAAAACTAGAGTGATGGGTTTTTGAGCCAACAGCATATTCATAATTATCACTTTTACGGGGATTTGGCATGATTATTATATTGTTACCAGACATTTGGTACTCCTGAACTCCTGTACTCCTGAACCCCTGAACTCATGTATCCCCTGTATTCATGTCCCCATGCACTGTTACTCTTATTAATAACACAGTCAGACCGGCGTCTTGCAAAGCATGTCTGGTGTCGGGATGACGAGGATGTATCCCACGATCGTGCTAACGTCCGACGGATCCTGAATAGAACTAAGTGTCACACGGAGCAAAGTGACACACCACACACGTGGTGGGGGCCACCTCTTGAATCCGTAGGGGCCACCTTTAGAATCCATTCCCCACTCAGAGCAAAGTGCCACACCACACACGTGGTGGGGGCCACCTCTTGAATATGTAGGGGCCATCTCTTGAATCTGTGGGGCTACCTCCTGAATCAACCCTCAGAGCAAAGTGACACATAGAGCAAAGTGCCACACCACACATGTGGTGGGGGCCACCTCTTGAATCTGTAGGGCTACTTCCTCCCTCCTGCCTGCCTGTGTCGCCTGGTGTTAGTGTGATAAGCATCCTCAGTACATATTAACACACATACATACATGTATGATAATAACGCCTGTAGCATATGTTATTTGGTCTCTCCCCTATTCGAATAATGGTACCCGCGTATCGGATTTCAGATGAGTTCTACTGGAAGTGCGGGCTCCAGCGTGAACTGTCGGTGTTGTGGGACGCTGGTGGGAAAGGGACAAAAATAACATAAGAACATAACAACCAAACAATAATAATATTAGAAACGTGTGATATTTGGTCTCTCCTTTGTTCGGGTCATGGTACTCACATATCAGACCCGAGTGAGTTCTACAGAGCGTGAGCTCTAGTATGGACTATCAGTGATATGAGGCGCTGGTAGGGAGGCGATTAAAATATCAAACGGTACTGATTATTATTATTGAGTAAATTAAAATGCAACACTTTTATATTCTTCAGTTATAGTATTATGCTCTAAGTTGCACCCGGCTTATTGACATATGATTTATGTGGCACAATAATTACTCCAGACACACTTTAGTTCTGTTACTCTGAGGGCAACTCAAGTTATACGAACCCAGACGATGGTGACATGGGATAGGTGGTATATAGATGAGGGTTTTCTTGTTTGGATTATCCCCTTGACGTATCAATCTCGTGAATCCATAATCTGAGTTTATACAACTAGTTTGTCCATACTTATATTTATCGCTTGTTTAATATGTTTATCGCATATTTATATGTACCCATACTTTTCATACGACCTTCTATGCATGTTTTCCGTTTCAGACTTATCGATATACATGATTTACTGTCGTTCCTTTAATTTCCTTTATGTTACTTGTCGTTGCATGTACCTGCATGCCTGAACCACATCACTTGATCATGTACACGTGTGACTGCCTGTTATGCACGTCATTTGGCTTTATTATATGTACTCGCAGGGTGCAACCCTGTATTCTCATGTCCAGATTCTAGAGTCTGGATCATGATGGCTTGATTGTAGCTAATCAGAGCGCGCAGCGGATCCTCCTGTGGTGGTCAGAATGCAGCAGAAGCTTGGGCGCCGCCGTAGCTCTTCCTTCCAGCTCTTCTCCTGATTGGCTCTCGAGGTCCCTCTTGCTGCTCGTGAGCACCTCTCAACTTTTGTATATCTCTTCATGTATTATACTTCTGTATTTTCTAGTGATATAATATTCCTGTAATATTGTATCACTTTCTGTGATAACCATGTACTTGTACTTTTCTGTTGGAATGTATATCACCACTGTGCTTCCGCACTCTGATTCTTGCATGTACTGATGCTTAACGTATATAAGTGAGGGTATTTCTGACCTGCGTATATACGTCGCAATAACGTCTCCATATCCGCAAGATCGGGGCGTTACATGTCGTGACAAAACTAACCAAGCATGCATGCACTCACAAAATCAAGTAAACAAAATAAAATAAAAGAGAGAACATGTTCTCTTTCATACAAGATCGACATCTACTAATAATCAACACACTCCAGAAAGCGGATATTAAAAACTATGCCAGTAGAAAAATAGAAAAAAGCATGCTCTCGTTTCATTAAACATTAACATCAACAGTCTGGAAATTGATCTAATTCTCAGTTACAAAAAACAGGGCCCTTTTTGATGAACTTTCATGTATACGGTCAATAATGAGAATGAAATAAAATCTTGAGTTCTTAAAAAACTCCAAGTGAAAATTTTAGGGGCTGAAGGAAGGGGGAACAAACTAATGAGTGAAAGTAATGAGTCCAAAATTGTACATAGCAAATCAATAAATAAAGTTATATCCTACCAGCCCATACATAAGTTCATTCTTAAGAACAAACCAGCAACGATAAGAACTCAGTTAGCAAGCATGTCCTGTTCCATGGAATGCCTGCATTTTATTAAAAAAAATGATAAAAACTTCTTCTAATAAAAAGATAATCTATTAGCGGGGGAAAATATTTTTGAGTAGAACAACAACAAAAAAAAAAAAAGCACCAAGGAAAAAAGTTTACATACAAAACTGCATTAGTAAAATGGAAAAAAAATGAGGGAAAAGACTGCTTAGAATGTATAGAAAGGCTCACATCGTAATAATAGAGAAGAAATTAAAAAAAAAAATGCCAGTAGAAGACAGAAAATAACATGCTCTCTTTTCATTCAACACTACTATTTGTAAATTAATTTAATTTTCAGTTGCGTTTGGAAATTAATTTAATCTTCAGCTGCAAAACAACAAAGGCTCATTTTGATAAACTTTCATACAAGTCAATAAATAAGAAGGTAAAACCCAGAGTTCTAAAAAAATTGCAACTACAAAAAAAAGGCTAAATTAAGGGGAAACAAACAAATAAATGAATAAAGAGTTCAATTCCTCATGGCAAATCAATAAATAAAGGAATATCGGACCGGCCCATACATATTCTAAAGAACAAACCAACGATGAAACTCAGCATACATGTCCTGTTTCATGGAATGCCTTTTCCTCATGGGGAAAAAAAGCTTGTTTAAACACAGACTTTTTTTTTTATAGAATCAATAATAATCTATGGGCAGAAACAAGTGTGTGTGTGCGCGCGCGCGCGCGCATCGAAAATGTGAAAATTAACATCAACAAACAAAATGACGCTACTTAGGGGGAAAAAAAATTTAGGAAATATGGAGAAATTAGAAAGTTAGAGAGGCTCACATCGTAATGATGGAGGTCGCGATCGGCGACCTCCACGAGAAAGTGGTTCGCCCTCACAATGCACCTCGTTCCCACGGTCCCAAATCCAGGTCGAGCAGGATGCCTCATCGCCTTGCTCGACGACGGCGCTGGTATCACCAGCGAAGTCGTCGCCGCGACCGCCAAGGGCTCTTCTGATCCCAGTTTTTCGGCTGATCTCCAATCGTCAAGCCCTCGACTTCCTTGGCCAGAATGGAAGTCGAAGGGGATGGATCCATTGCGGTTGACGAAGGAGGACGCGGATCGGCGCGTGGACGCGACGGAGTTGACGAAGAAGGAGCCTGATCCGGGCGAGGGCGAGCGGGAGGCGGTGCGGCGGCCGGAGTTGACGAAGAAGGAGCCCGATCAGGGCGAGGGCGAGCGGTAGGCGGTGCAGCGGCCGGTGTTGGCGGAGCGAATCGGTCGCCTGCTCCCCCTCTTCCTCCTCTACCGCCGGCCCCTCGTCCGCCACGGCCGCCGCCTCGGTTGAAATCGCCGCCTCCGCGGCGGCCGCCCCCACCGCCTCGGCCTCCTCCCCCCGAAGACATTGGGAGCGTCAAGCAAGTAAAGACAAGAGACAGAGAGAGAGAGAGAGAAAAAGGGTTAGAAATTAGGAGAAGATTTGGAGAAAGGATTTACCGAGAGTGAGGCAGAGAGTCGAGACAGAAGGGAGTTCAAATAGAAAAGACGGATGCGAGAATGTCGACCGACGACAAGAATTGACCTTGACCCAGGTTTTTACTCTCTCGGGCCCACCTCTAAGAATGGGTGGGTTTTGGGTGTCGAGAGAGACTGTCTCTCAAGGTCACCGCCTCCCTCCTTGATGGCTTGCGCCAGGAGCGGGGAGTGTCTCTTCTCTAGGAAAGGAAGCCGAGTCTGGTGGGGCCCACAATCGTACGAAAACTAGAGTGGAACGTAACAAACTACTCTCGAGGAAAGGATAAGTCTGATGGGCCCACAATCGTACGGATAACCCCCCCTCCGAGATGGCTGTCGAGGAAGGCTCGGAGCCTGGTGGGGCCCACGATCATACGTGCGACCTCCTTTTTCCACCGATGGGCCTACGAGGAAGGTAGACCGACGGAAAATTGGGAACGGGACGAAGTAAATGACGATCGGACCCCTTACTCGAAGCTTGCAGGAGAAGGAACGAAGGAGAGGGCACACGACACGGTGAGCCAAATGCTTTTTCTTTTTACCGTTTTCTCACAACTTTACGTTTGCATCGGATTCCTTACCTGCGAAAAGGGACGAGAGGGGAAAGCAACGGAAGGGTCCGTCACCCGACTGACCAACTCAACGGAGGGAGGTGGAGGTGAGGAGAGTCACAACAGATAGTGTAGTGGTCAAAATTTGAGTACTGTAATAATCACGATACGTGTCTTGATCGGGGCCGGTTTTCAGAAATTCAATGCTCAAAGTAAAATTCTAAATTGTGTCTCTAAACACACTAATCACATTTACGTCAAAGCAATTCTTTTTTCTTCATCAAATAATTATTTTTATTAAAATGATAAGAGTTTACAAAAGCAAATGAGAATTTTTTTAAGCCTCGTTAAAACCTTATCTGATAAAAAATCTGATGAGACAAAATACTAGACCAAGAAAAAAGAGTCTCTGATTCTCAAAACATTACATTCAAAAGCCAAAAAATATTATATTTCTAATATTCAAGTGTCCAAATATCACTCTAATCTAAAAATATTATATATAATATGTCATCATTTTTATTTGCATAATCCTAGCGATTAAAAAAATAGAGCTTCTTTGTTTCTGTGTGTGTGTGTGTGTGAGTTTAAACAAATTTTGGGGTTCCCTTGTGGCGTTTGGGCTCTTGGCCTTTGCCTAGGTCGCTTGAGTCTAGGGCCGCCCCTGGTCTTGAAACAAAATCATAAATCAAATCTCAGGAATCTATTTTGAAGTCTCTACCACCTCTTATTCGAAGGTATCCCTCGTCTACGGTTCTGAGGACATACCGTCTCTCAAAAACACTCTGACTTCAATACAAAAGTTCCACCACGTGGCAGCAACTTCTTCCATCCAGCGACAGAGCAAGATAAATCTCGCAGATCGCGAAAGTGATTAAGCACACTTATCTTCCTACTGGATCAGAACTCTATTACAACCATGTACCTCATCAAACAGTTGAGATAACGATGGATAATCCTATAGCGTGTCATGTCAACTATCAAGACTCAACCCAGGTGGTTACAAGACGGTTACAAAAATCAACATATTCAAACCGATCAGTTGAGATCTGCATCTATCCACATCCACTCCACCGCCTCTGTCATGTATAAATACACATCCTTCTCCAACGAGAAGGGGGTCGTTCCTCTAATCCTCATACACATAACACACCACGCTAACAGTTTCTCTCTGTTAATCCACCGTTACAATACACCGGCAGTTTCCCTCTGTTCGGTGCTCCCTTCTTATCATCTACTGATTCTCACACTCGAGAGTCTCAGATCAGCATCACACCAATACTATTTACCTGAAAGTCATTTTCTTTCTCTATGTGCTTTGACAAATTCAATCGGGGATGTCCAGTTATTTTTTACGGAGTTTATCCCTCACAGATGGGTTTAACAGTTCAATTGTGGAGAAAAGTACATCCTTATTTGTGTACCAAATTAGTAGTAGATTTTAAGGAGGTGCGATGCATCATCTAAAAGTGCGAGAGAGAGAGAGAGAGGGCCTGTTTGTTTCGTTGCAAAACGTCGCAAGTCGTAAGTCGTAAAATGAGAATGGAAAAAATGAACTGTAACAGAGAAAATATATTGTGTTTTACAGTGTTTGGTTGATAAAGTGGAGTGTAAATGGAAAAGTATATTGTGTTTTACGATGTTTGGTTGATAAAGTGAAAGTGTAAATAATAAAGTATATTGTGTTTTACGGTGTTTGGTTGGTAATGTAAAAGTGTAAGTGGAAAAGTTGACCACAAAATTAACTGTAGCAGTAATTTAAATATTATAAATACTATTAAATTAAATCTACTATTACAAATTAAATTGTATTAATAAATTTGAGATAAAAAATTAATAATCTTAATATTTTATTTATAACAATAATATTAATAAAATATTAGTAAAATTAGTAAAATATTACTACAATATTAACTAAATAAGTAATTATAAAATTTTAAGAAAATCTAAAGAAACTGACTAAAAATTTAAGGATACTAATAAAACATAAATATTAAAAAATCTTAATAAAATTAATAAAATATAGTTATAATATTATAATATTATAAAATACTTAAGATTATTATAATATTAAATTTTATGATAATAATATCGTAATATTATAAAAATATAAAATTAACAAAGTAAAATATAATTATAAATTTAATAATGAAATATTATTATGATATTATTATAATGAATTATTACAATATTAACATAATAAAATATTAATATAATTTTAAAGTATATTATAATATTAATAAAATAATTATTTATATTAGGAAATAAATAAATTAAATATATAATAATTTTATATTAAAACACATTATTGTTATATTAATAAAATATTAAATTTAAATAAAATATTAAGAAAATTGGTGTAAATATTAATAAATAATAAAGTATTAAATAACAATATTAAATTATATATTAAATTAAAATAATAAAATAGTAAATATTAAAACAATCTTAAAAATAATAAAAAACTAAAAAATACCAGTATAAAATAATTCGGTAAGAAATTAAACACTATTAAAAATATTAAATATATTAAATATTTAATAATATTAAATTATATATTGATTATCAAGTAACTGCTTTGGCACTACGAATGTATTACAAGTAGAATTTACATGACCACAAAATTAACTGTAGCAGTTGCAAGTGGGAAAATTTGAGTGTAAAAGTGAGATTTTTATGATCACAAATTTAACTGTAGCAACTGCAAGTGGGAAATGAGAGTTGTATTTTGCGAAATGTTTTGCAACGAAACAAACAGCTGAAAATGAAAAAGAGTTTTACGACTTGCGATTTTGCGACGTTTTGCGGGAAAACAAACAGGCCCAGTGCGCGCGCGCGCGCGCGCGCGCGGGTGTGTGTGTGTGTGTGTGTTGGTGTTGGGTCCTTAAAAGCAAAAGTGAAACGCATCTTCCTTCAAAGCAAAAGAACACATCTACCTTGAAAGCAAAAGAACGTTGTCCCCACAAATTAAATTGTATAATATGGAGTCATGGACCTTCAGAAGGTGTTAACGGGCCAGATGTCACAAGGTTGTAATTCGAAAAATAGATCTAATTGTTCGTAAGATTTAGATATGGATCATTAGGGATCCAAACCCCAATTCATTTTTATAATCCAAGTCACTTTCAACAACTTGTTCTTTTGAGACATAATTTATATAAGATCTTTTGATTATGTTTAAATAAGTCTAATATTTTTCTTCTTGCACGTATTGAGAAAATAGAGATTGTGTCCAAGATATAATTAGGTAAGACACGTAATTTCAGAATTGACTTAGCAATAAAAGTTTATATGATGAGAGATCTAAATTCAAGACTATATGGTCAGAATTTCTTCCACAAAAAATATATAATAATAATAATAATAATACAATAATATTTAACAGTTGTTAATATACTACATATTTGGCATGTTTAAGTTCAAAAGTAAACAACAAATTACTCTCCATCTGTCAAAATTATAAAGAAACTCATTAGCATCCCAATCTATTTATAAATCTAAAATTTTTTGCTTTTCCTTCAATGGGAACTCCTAAAATCATATATTTAAAAAAAAAAAATTATTGTTCTTTTTTTAAAGAAAACTCATCAAATTAGAACCACAGTCTATTTGAATACCTAGAAAGAATATTTTACTACAGTCACCTACTTCGCTTCATAATTAAAAAAAAAAAAAAACTCAACTTCATAATTTGTTCGCTACAGCCCCATTTACGTTAGCATAAACCGATTTCTCTCGACCATCATTTCTTTATATATTTTATGTCCTCTTTTACCCTTCCCCATTACTTCCAACGTTGCTCTCCCCTCAATCTTGACCTGACGCAGAGTTATCCGTGGGTTGACATGTGCGGTCAGGTCGTCGTGAGGTTAGAAGGGGCGCAGGGAGCCCCCTCCCAGCCCCGGGAATTTCTTTTTTGAGATCGAACTTTGGTAGGTCTCGTTTATTCATACCCGCGATGAGTTTTTTTTGTGTTAGATCTTGAAAGCATTATGGATCATTTGATGTCAGTAGATGGGGGTTTGTTGATGATGCTGATGATGATATGAAAATTGTAACTCATGGTCGCAGTCTTCTGTGAGGACTGACTCAGAAATAAGATATTTTGTAAGGACTATGAGGACTGCAATCATGGTCGCATTCCTCTTTTAGACTCAACTATAGGATATTTTTGTGAATACTGAGGTCATGATCGCAGTCCTAATAAAGAGGACCGTGATCATGACCGTAATCCTGTAAAGACTCAGAAGCATAATATTTATGTGAGGACTGAGACTATGATCGTAATCCGCATAAATAATGCATTTTGTTAGGAGTACGATCATGATCGCAGTCCTCAGAAATAGGAGTGCGATTATTTTGTGAGGATTCTGAGGACTGCGATTATAGCCATAATCCTCAAAAATATGACATTTTCGAAGCTATATGCTTATTTGAAGCAATTACTTTGAGGCATTTTCGTCCTTCATCGTCGATGAGCGCTTCAGCACTTAGCATATGAACGCACATCATTATCTTTAAAAAAAAGGTGGCTGAAGTTTATAAAATTATGCGAGTGAGTTTTTTTTTTTTAATTATGGTTTGACTTAGGTGATTGAAACGGAACCGCTCTATCTAAAAATATTATTTTTTAACTCATCAAATCAAATATTTTAAATTATAATTTTTATGTAGAGTTCGGTATTGGATTTAAGTGAACTCGGCTGTGAGATTATATTGCGGCTAGGGTTTCTTAGGTATTCCTTGCAGTTAAGCCAAGCTATTTGTAAGCATGTATTGAAAAGCGTTTGTTCTCGGCATATATTGAAATTTACCTAGATTTAATTTAAATCTTAAGAAATATATTTCTTGCTGAATAATTAATTTTATATAATTATTAAATTTACTATTTTGATCCGGATATTATCTAAAGTTCTACTTAAAAGTTAAGAGTTGAAATTTATATTTGAAATAATAAAAAATATATATAGTACTAGTAGTGTACTACTAATTAAATTAGAAAATACTATAAAAGGAATTTAATTCTAAATTAGAAATTTTATGAATCCTATTATAAAAGGAATTTAGGAGTTCTAATTGCTTTAAGAAAAAATAAATTGAAAAAATGATATGTAATTAAGAAGTTTAGTTGACCGTAATGAGGAACTAATAGACTGAAATGGAATGCTAAAATTTTGAATTATGATCTTAGATTTTTTTTCCCTCCTTTTTTTAATCAGTAAAGGTGCAATAGGAATTTGGACTTGTCCATGTGTCACGCAAGTTTTGCTTACATGAGTGTGAATAGGATTGTAAATGGTACCTGAAAATCTGATAACTTGAATCAATTTTTTACGGACGAGTCAAGTTTGGATCTAAAAATTAGACCCGATATTCTTAACGGGTCAGGCTCGAGTATGACTATTTCAAGTCGAAACCCGATAACAAACCCGAAAAGAGAGTAAATGTTATAAAATGATACTTATCATCATACATTTCACTATATCTGAAATTAATAAGATTATAAAAATTCTAAATTGTGTCTCTAAACACACTAATCACATTTACGTCAAAGCAATTCTTTTTCTTCATCAAATAATTATTTTTATTAAAATGATAAGAGTTTACAAAAGCAAATGAGAATTTTTTTAAGCCTCGTTAAAACATTATCTGATAAAAAATCTGATGAGACAAAATACTAGACCAAGAAAAAAGAGTCTCTGATTCTCAAAACATTACATTCAAAAGCCAAAAAATATTATATTTCTAATATTCAAGTGTCCAAATATCAATCTAATCTAAAAATATTATATAAAATATGTCATCATTTTTTATTTGCATAATCCTAGCGATTAAAAAAATAGAGCTTCTTTGTTTCTCTGTGTGTGTGTGTGTGAGTTTAAACAAATTTTTGGGGTTCCCTTGTGGCGTTTGGGCTCTTGGCCTTTGCCTAGGTCGCTTGAGTCTAGGGCCGCCCCTGGTCTTGAAACAAAATCATAAATCAAATCTCAGGAATCTATTTTGAAGTCTCTATCACCTCTTATTCGAAGGTATCCCTCGTCTACGGTTCTGAGGACATACCGTCTCTCAAAAACACTCTGACTTCAATACAAAAGTTCCACCACGTGGCAGCAACTTCTTCCATCCAGCGACAGAGCAAGATAAATCTCGCAGATCGCGAAAGTGATTAAGCACACTTATCTTCCTACTGGATCAGAACTCTATAACAACCATGTACCTCATCAAACAGTTGGGATAACGATGGATAATCCTATAGCGTGTCATGTCAACTATCAAGACTCAACCCAGGTGGTTACAAGACGGTTACAAAAATCAACATATTCAAACCGATCAGTTGAGATCTGCATCTATCCACATCCACTCCACCGCCTCTTCATGTATAAATACACATCCTTCTCCAACGAGAAGGGGGTCTTTCCTCTAATCCTCATACACATATCACACCACGTTAACAGTTTCTCTCTGTTAATCCACCGTTACAATACACCGGCAGTTTCCCTCTGTTCGGTGCTCCCTTCTTATCATCTACTGATTCTCACACTCGAGAGTCTCAAATCGGCATCACACCAATACTATTTATCTGAAAGACATTTTCTTTCTTTATGTGCTTTGACAAATTCAATCGGAGATGTCCAGTTATTTTTACGGAGTTTATCCCTCACAGATGGGTTTAAGGGTTCAATTGCAGAGAAAAGTACATCCTTATTTGTGTACCAAATTAGTAGTGAGGTGCGATGCATCATCTAAAAGTGCGTGTGAGAGAGAGAGAGAGAGAGAGAGAGAGAGAGAGTGTGTGTGTGTGTGTGTGTGTGTGTGTGTGGTGGGGGGGGTGGTGGGTTGGGTCCTTAAAAGCAAAAGTGAAACGCATCTTCCTTCAAAGCAAAAGAACACACCTACCTTGAAAGCAAAAGAACGTTGTCCCCACAAATTAAATTGTGTAATATTGCGTCATGGACCTTCAGAAGGTGTTAACGGGCCAGATGTCACAAGGCTGTAATTCAAAAAATAGATCTAATTGTTCGTAAGATTTAGATATGGATCATTAGGGATCCAAACCCCAATTCATTTTTATAATCCAAGTCGCTTTCAACAACTTGTTCTTTTGAGACATAATTTATATAAGATCTTTTGATTATGTTTAAATAAGTCAAATATTTTTCTTCTTGCACGTATTGAGAAAATATAGATTGTGTCCAAGATATAATTAGGTAAGACACGTAATTTCAGAATAGAATTAGCAATAAAAGTTTATATGATGAGAGATCTAAATTCAAGACTATATGGTCATACTTTCTTCCACAAAAAATATATAATAATAATAATACAATAATATTTAACAGTTGTTAATATACTACATATTTGGCATGTTTAAGTTCAAAAGTAAACAACAAATTACCCTCCATCTGTCAAAATTATAAAGAAACTCATTAGCATCCCAATCTATTTATAAATCTAAAATTTTTTGCTTTTCCTTCAATGGGAACTCCTAAAATCATATATTTTAAAAAAATTATTGTTCTTTTTTTTAAAGAAAACTCATCAAATTAGAACCACAGTCTATTTGAATACCTAGAAAGAAAATTTTACTACAGTCACCTACTTCGCTTCATAATTAAAAAAAAAAACTCAACGTCATAATTTTGTTCGCTACAGCTCCATTTACGTCAGCATAAACCGATTTCTCTCGACCATCATTTCTTTATATATTTTATGTCCTCTTTTACCCTTCCCTGTTACTTCCAACGTTGCTCTCCCCTCAATCTTGACCTGACGCAGAGTTATTCGTGGGTTGACATGTGCGGTCAGGTCGTCGTGAGGTTAGAAGGGGCGCATGGAGCCCCCTCCCAGCCCCGGGAATTCTTTTTTTGAGATCGAACTTTGGTAGGTCTCGTTTATTCATACCCGCGATGAGTTTTGTTTGTGTTAGATCCTGAAAGCATTATGGATCATTTGATGTCAGTAGATGGGGGTTTGTTGATGATGGTAATGATGATATGAAAATTGTAACTCATGGTCGCAGTCTTCTGTGAGGACTGACTCAGAAATAAGATATTTTGTAAGGACTATGAGGACTGCAATCATGGTCGCATTCCTCTTTTAGACTCAACTATAGGATATTTTTGTGAATACTGAGGTCATGATCGCAGTCCTAATAAAGAGGACCGTGATCATGACTGTAATCCTATAAAGACTCAGAAGCATAATATTTATGTGAGGACTGAGACCATGATCGTAGTCCGCATAAATAATGCATTTTGTTAGGAGTGCGATCATGATCGCAGTCCTCAGAAATAGGAGTGCAATTATTTTGTGAGGATTCTGAAGATTGCGATTATAGCCATAATCCTCAAAAATATGACATTTTCGAAGCTATATGTTTTTTTTTAAGCAATTATTTTGAGGCATTTTCGTCTTTCATCGTCGATGAGCGCTTCAGCACTTAACACATGAACGCACATCATTATCTTTAAAAAGAAGGAGGCAAGTGAATAAAATTATGCGAGTGAGTTTTTTTTTTTTTTTAAATTATGCTTTGACTTAGGTGATTGAAACGGAACCGCTCTATCTAAAAATATTATTTTTTTAACTCATCAAATCAAATATTTTAAATTATAATTTTTATGTAGAGTTCGGTATTGGATTTAAGTGAACTCGGCTGTGAGATTATATTGCGGCTAGGGTTTTTTAGGTATTCCTTGCAGTTAAGCCAAGCTATTTGTAAGCATGTATTGAAAAGCGTTTGTTCTCGGCATATATTGAAATTTACCTAGATTTAATTTAAATCTTAAGAAATATATTTCTTGCTGAATAATTAATTTTATATAATTATTAAATTTACTATTTTGATCCGGATATTATCTAAAGTTCTACTTAAAAGTTAAGAGTTGAAATTTATATTTGAAATAATAAAAAATATATATAGTACTAGTAGTGTACTACTAATTAAATTAGAAAATACTATAAAAGGAATTTAATTCTAAATTAGAAATTTTATGAGTCCTATTATAAAAGGAATTTAGGAGTTCTAATTGCTTTAAGAAAAAATAAATTGAAAAAATGATATGTAATAAGAAGTTTAGTTGACTGTAATGAGGAACTAATAGACTGAAATGGAATGCTAAAATTTTGAATTATGATCTTAGATTTTTTTTCCCTCCTTTTTTTAATCAGTAAAGGTGCAATAGGAATTTGGACTTGTCCATGTGTCACGCAAGTTTTTGCTTACATGAGTGTGAATAGGATTGTAAATGGTACCCGAAAATCTGATAATCTGATTCGATTTTTTATAAACGGGTCGAGTTTGGATCTAAAAATTAGACCCGAAATTCTTATCGGGTCGAGTTTGGGTATGACTATTTCAAACCGAAACCCCATAACAAACCCGAAAAGAAAGTAAATGTTATAAAATGATACTTATCATCATACATTTCACAATATTTGAAATTAATAAAATTATAAAAATGAGAACTTGACTATATTATTATAAAAGAAAAGTATATAAATTTTTATTTTGCATCTAATAAAACTAAACTACACTTTAAAAAATAACTCTCATTGGAACTTTAATACACCTATTTAAAATCTGACCCGAGCCCGCTAAGAAAGAAGAGATTCCGATCTGAACCGCAGTCTGAACCCGAATTCCTTATCAAGGTTCAGGTTCAGAGATGGCACAGATCCAACCCGAACCGACCCGTTTACACCCCTAAGTGTGAATATGTAAAGTTGTAAATCAATACTATAGTATAACTAAGAAATAAGTGGGTGGGGGTAATTGGTTGATGTATTTCTACTATTATAACCACAATTTCTTTGATTAGAATGTTATTTTGTTAGAGACTCATGTTCTGTGTTGAATCCAAACAAAATCTATTCATTTATTTACAAATCTTTAAGGGTTATTTTACAAGAAACCTCCATGAAGTATATATTGAATTTTAAGTAACCCCCATTGTTTAATAAAGGCAACAAAAACCTCAAAAACTATTTGTTTAAATAATTTGTAAGTCCAAAAAAGAGTGTAGGTGTAGGACACGTAAGTCTAAATAAAGTTTTTTTCGACTTGCATGACCCACACAAACACCTCTTATTGGTCTGCCCACACTTTTTTTGTCTTTTAAATCACTTTAAGCTAATAGAGTGTATGGGGTTTTTATTGTGTTTTTTAAATGATAAGGGCTACTTAAAATCATATACTTTGGGATAGTTTTTTGTATTTTACTCTGTTTTTAAATAAGATTGAAATCTAGCTCCACATTACCTTCTCATCTCCAAAAATAAATTTAAAATAAAACAATATTCATTAGGAATCCTTGTCTCAAAAAGGAAAAAAAAACTGAATTAAAAAATAATATTTATTATAAGAAGAAAATATAATACTTGCTCCAAAAATGAAAAATGAAAGACCCTACTTTTTACATTCAAAATTAGAGCTCTTTTCAAATAAGATTGAAATCTAGCCCCACATTACATTCTCATCTCCAAAAATAAATTTAAATAAAACAATATTCATTAGGAATCCTTGTCTCAAAAGGGGAAAAAAACTGAATTAAAAAATAATATTTATTATAAAAAGAAAATATAATACTTGCTCCAAAAATGAAAAATGAAAGACCTTACTTTTTACATTCAAAATTAGAGCTCTTTTCAAATCAAAGCAAAATAGATTACAAAAATTTTAATATATTTTATTTTACATCAATTCTATTTGGGTTTGTGCATGCATGTCATGTGCCAAAAAATCAAGGATGATCAATGACAATTGGAACACAGATACATGACTGAAAATATAAACCTAACATTACTAGTCTGATCTCCTTCTATATTCAGTTCCATTTTGCTCATTGGATTTTTTGATCACCGCGGTCACAGCGCTCGGTGAGCCATTCAGTCGGATGGGCCCACTGGATCTCACTCGGAGGCCCACCGGAATGAATATCTCACTGAACGTGGTGAGCGGCGATGACCAAAAACCCGGTGCGCAAAAAAAAATTTCTTCCATATTGAGCCTGTTTGGTTAAGGGTGGAAGTGAGGAAGTGAGGAATTGAGGAAATACTAATAATTCCCTTTGGAACTTAGGAATTGGTTAGTAAGTTTTCCGGTGTTTAGATGTTGTTGGTAAGTGTGATTTGAAAAATATTTTGTCTTTTCGGTGTTTGGATCGTAATGTGAAAGTGGAAGTGGAAAAGTTGATCACAAAGTTGATCGTAAAATAATATTAAAATAAAAATTAATTAAGAAAAATAAAAAATAGACTGTAATTAGAATGCACACGAGATTTACATAATCAAAAAATTAACTGTTTTGTGCTACAATTTATTACAAATGTGATTTATACGACTACAAAATTAACTGTACCATTCTGGAAGTGAGGAAATTGTTGTGTAAAAGAGAAAAGATAAAAGGAAAAGAGGTTTTCTTATTTTCTTTTTCCAGTGTTTGGATAGATAGGGAAGTGAGCAATTATACTTCCTTATTTCCTTACTTCCGCCCACTTCCTTGCAACCAAACAGCCCCATTATGTACCAACGTACCATGTGATATTACTTTCTTCTAGTTCTCCCCCTCGTTACTGTACATTCCCTCCATGTATAGCAACAAGCATACGACCTTACTACTACTATTATTCATTTTACAGTATTATTGTTGCAAGAGAAACTTGATTATTTTTGAAAAATTTGACTCTCAAATTTAATATTATAACATTCAAATACAAAATTCAATTCCGTTGGAGTTGATCTACATTAGTTTAAGTAATTAAAAATAAAAAAAATCAAGTATTGTATAGTTTTCTTATCCATGCACAAAATAGGCACAAAATAAACGATCAAAAGTAGCATATTACTTAAATGTATAACTTTAGACATACAAATTACCGATCTGACCGTTCGATCATGATCTGACCATTTAGAAACCCTCACACACTAATTTTTGTTAGGTTTCAAATGTTTTGCACTGTTAAACTAACCGAATCTCTTTCAACTGTTTATTTTGCGCCTACCTGATGAATGAAAAAAAAGTAGCCGAAACAATTGAATTTTGTTTTTCAACACTCTTAACAATGTAGATCAACTCTAACGGAGTGGATCTTCAATTTAAATGACCTAACATTAAATTTGAATGGAAAAAATTTTACCTCCATATCTTTCTCAGGAGGCCCAAGTCTATCTCTTAATGTTACTATCTTCTAACAATTAAGAAGGAAAAAGACAACAAGTATCAGTGTTACTGTAACATAATAGTAAAATTAGAGTAATATATAATTCAAAATTTTAAACTGAGCTGATATTGTATTATGTGCATCTATGTGAGACATATAATTATATTGTCATTTCACCTATCTGCTGTCTGTACATACATAACACATTGAAACACCATGGAACCATAACAAGAGCATGCATGTATGACCCATCACAATCCATCCCCTTCTGCGTTACATACATTGGAAAGCAAAAGCATGGCGGATAAGATAAGAACGAGGCAAAGCAAACGACTTCTAGAGGCTTCCTGGCAATAACCAACGCTGGGCATCAGGTTCTGTTCCTTTTCCGTTTCTTTTCAGGAGGCTGCGGGCTGCCTTCCTGCCAATAGCCCACGCTGGGCCCCAGTAGCCCGTCCCCGCGCGTGGGCCCCACTCTGCAGTAGCCCATTTGTTGTGCGAAAAAGAAAAAAAGGAAAAAGAAATCGTAGAAAATTGATCCCGAAGCAGGTGACGGTGACGAGGAGTAAATACATAAATAAATAAATAAATGTGAGAGACGTTATCATGACATTTAATGCTGAGCTCATTGCACCCGACGTTGACGAGGAAATATATGCGGCCAAAGTCATGAGGACCATCCTTTTCTCAAGAGTTGTTGGGGGGAAAAAAATGGGAGAGTGGGGCCTTGGTGGTGTTATTATATGAAGAAAAACGTGGAGTGCGGTGAGGGGCAATTTTAGCCGTTGGATCTTGTGACCACCTGGACCGGGCTGCCACCGGAGTGGGGCCTTTGGAAAAAATCCCAAGCGCCCGGTTGCTGTTGGTCAGACCCGGTAGGCGAGCGGGTCCAAGTCCGACAAGGACCCTGTCGGCTTTTTAAAAAATTTTACTTTTTTAGTTTTGTAGCTTTTCCACAGTTTCCTCCCAGTCGAGCCTCCCCCTCTAATAAAATGAGTGCGATCATAATCTCATTCTTCTAATAAAAGACTGTGAGTCGCAGTCCTCATATCATGTTCACCGTCATCAACAGACCCATGTTTACCGACATTGAATGATGTCCAATACTTTTCTGATCTAAAATTCACATCGATCACATGTACAAATAAAACTCATGGTGAGCATGAACAAACAAAATCTATAAAAAAGTCAATCTCGTCCAGGGGCTCCGCGCCCTAAGACTACAGGAGGGGGCTCCCCGACCTGTTCCAACCCTTACAGCAACCTCACCGCGCAGGTCGATCCGCGAATTACTCTGCGCCGGGGTCAGGGCTGAGGGGAGAGCAACGTCGAGGGCGATGAGAAAGAGTAAAAGAGAAAATGAAAATATTTAAAGAAGTTGTGATTGGAAGAAATCAATTTATGTGAGTGCGGCTATTCACACTCACAAAATTGTTTAACACACTCATATACTTAATACACCCACAAAATTTCTAAACACGCTCCCTCACTTTTCCTAAACTACCCTTCACAACTTAAGTCAAATTAAAATTTCAAAATATCAATTCCGACCTCTCTTTATCATCAAAAAATCTTCTACCTCTCTCTCAATTTGCTATCTATGACGCTCAACATTCTTAATTGCAATTTCTAAATTTGGATGCTCGGCATTCATTGATCTCTTGTATTTTATTTGATCCATAACACACCCATTTGGGCTCTTTTCTTGAAAAATTGTTGAGTGGAAGAAATTTGCAGTTTAGAGACAACTTCTTTCTTTGCAAAGTTCATCTCGAAAAATAAGGTGTTCTTCCATGATCTCTTCTCTTTTGAGTTATTGTTGCAGTTGCCTTCTAATGTGAATCACACAACACAAAATGTCACTCTTTTTCATTTAGCATTATGATTTAATGACAAACTCCTCATATTTTGTTTGATTGAAATAATAAATATAATCTTTATATAGTACTTAAAGACAATTTAGAAATTATATAGAAATAAAAGAAGTACCTTTGAGAAATCAATTTATGGATCAAAGGCAAGCTCATTGAACTTTCCATTCTCATCCTTAAGGAAGACGCGATAACAAAAATATTATCAAATATCCATAATCAACATAAAACACTTTTTAAGCCCTGTTTGTCTTTTAATTATATATATATATATATATATATATATATATATATATATATATATATATCTAAGTTGGCCCAGAGGCCTTCCACTCTAGTTTTGATGATGATTAACTGATGTAGTTATGTTTACTAATAATCTTGTGATTTTAATTACAGATCATTAATCAAGATATTAGTCGGTGATTGCTTCAATAAAGGAGTTTTGAAGCCTTTCACATGGTGATTCCAGAGGCCGAGCATCAAGATCATACATTGGAGTCTAGCTCGTGGATCATCGTTTTGGATCGAGTCAACTTGAAGATGGAAGCTCGTCAAGAAAACTTAGGTATCCTAGTGTTTAGTTTGTTTTAGATTCATATGTAAAGATTAAATAGTTGATATGCTCAAGTGCACAATACACACACGTTTTATGTTTGGATATTGGTTTTTCGATTTTAGTTTAACCGACATTTGTTTTCATGAATAGTAGATCAAAACAAGTTTAATTGGTTTATATATAGTAGATTCATTCTATACATGCATGCCTAACTTCTAGACAAACTTATTTTGACTTTCCTATTCATGTTTTGAAAAATTCAAGTTTGGTAAAATATAGTTTTTGGTTTTTGGTAAAATTTCTAAGACACAAAAATAGTTCAAATTGCTTGATATTTGAGTTGAAATTTTTATCACATGTTTGTATGTCAATGCAAAATATTAAAACTATTTTTGGGGATTTTTAGAAGTTTTATTGGAATTTTTAGTAATATTTTTAACAAGATTTTCTGACCCAGAAATTTGGCTGCCAGGCCATGGCGGTCGACCGGGCCGGTCGATCGTGATCCAGAGCCGGTCGACCGACGTGCACAGAACTTTGCACGTTTGTCTGGCAGTGGGCCGGTCGACCGGACCAGAGAGCGGTGCTCTCTGTTTCTGGGCGGTCGACCGGATTCCTCCAACGGTCGATTTTTCGATCGTTGGCGGTCGACCGGCTGGTCGACCGCCAGCCTATCGGGCTGAAAAATTAGCCTAACGGCTAGTTTGTTGGAGAGGCTATTTAAGCCCCATCTCTTTGGGGTTTTTAAGAAGACTTTTCAATAAGAAAAAATAGTGTTTCTTCAGAGTTTATATACAAGTTTTCAAAAATGTTTTTGGGCTTTAAACTTCCAATTTGGTTTTGTGTTTTAGGGTTTGGGAAAATCAAAGAAAATAGAAATTTGGGAGATTTGTTTTGTTCTTCAATTCTATCATTTATAAAGAGTTTTCCCCAGTGTTTTCTTTGAGTTATTGTTTTCCAAACTCTAGTTTTGTCCACACTTGAGCTATATCTCCTATCCTATCTAGTTAGGATCATTTGTTTGTGGGAAAAAGGAAGTGGTTTGTGGTTGAGATATACCACTTGTTGTAAAAACCTTCATTTGTTGGTTGCTCCCTCTTTGGTAGAGGTTGAGATTGTTGGTTTGCTCCCTCTTGGTGAGGTGGAGTTGGAGTTGGTGTTTGTATCCCTCTTGATGAGGTGGATTGTGGTTGTTTGGCAAAGGGCCTACCCCTCTTGTGTGAAGTGGTGATTGTTTGCCTCGGTGGAGGTTGTATTATTTGAGAGAGGAGTTCGGTACTCTCGGTTGTACAAATCCTCCTCGGTGAAGGTTCCCTCGGTGGGAGTCCTCGGTGGACAAGTTAGTGGACTGGAAATCCTTCTCGGTGAAGGCGGGGACGTAGAGCTAGGGGCTCGAACCTCGAAACATATCTTTGTGTTTGCGTTTGATCCATTGACTCTCAACTCTCTCTCTCTCTTAATTTGTGTTGTGCATTGCATCATATCATTCATATCTATTTGCTTGTATTGTGCCTTGCATCTTTCATATTGTTATACATCCCTTATATGCTTGGCTTGTGTTTGTGTGCCTCACTTGTACTTAACCACGAGAGCTTCATATAGCACCTCAACCCTTATCTAGGGGAATCAAGAGGAGTTGGTTTAGAGCCCTTCACGGGGAATTCGGCTACACTCGTTGGTTGTACTAAGTGTAGTTGCAATTTATTTTAGCTTCCGCATTTAGTTTCTAGATTAGCCTTTTCACCTATTCACCCCCCCCTCTAGGTGATTTCAATATATATATATATATAATATATATATATATATATATATATATATATATATATATATATATATATATATATATATATATATATATATATATAGGGAGCTGATCCTCTAAGAACAGTTCTCACGGATTTCTGTGAGAACTTTCACGTGGGTCGTCGGATCTGATAGATCAAATCAAATAAAACTAGATCTCTATCAGATCCGACGGCCTACGTGAAAGTTCTCACATGAATTCGTGAGAACCGTTCTTAGGGGATCAACTCACTATATATATATATATATATATATATATATATATATATATTGTTTATTGTTGTGTTTTTAGGACGTGTTTTGATTTGTGTTCTTGTTCTTTTTGTTTTGTCTTTTTTGAAAATACAAATGAAAATTATAAATTAAATATTTAATTAGTATAGATAGAGAGTTGTGGAATTAGTTGTGAAGGTGCTGTCAGCATAATTATTTTCTTTAAATTGAGAGAAACACGACTTAAAAGCAACTATCTTCAATGATTTGTCTGCTAAAAAAATAACAAGATCTTCAATAGTAGATTTTTTTAAGTAATATTTTTTAGCTCAAATCTAATTAAAAATATGACTTATCAGACCGATTGACATTCAGAATTGTGTACGACGTCAACATGTATAAATATTTGTGTTAATTAGTTTGCGAGAATAATGTTAATACATATTATATTTCACACATATATTTTTTGTCTAGGAGAAGAAAAGACCTGTATTATGGATGGCAAATTATTTAGTGTTGTGTCACATGTGTATTTTATTGAGTTGTATTACTAGATTATGTTAGTTAAATTTTTTTAATCAAATTGTTCAATCTTTTTTTTAAAAAAAACTTTTTTTTAAAAAAATTATAAAAGAAAAGTCTAAACCCTAATGACTGGGAGGTTAGAATTTATAATGTGCTACATCAACAAAAAATTATGTAAGTTTATTTGATAAGATCATAGATATTTAATTTCTACCAATAATCTAAAAATTAAAAATTAAAAACTAATAAATCTCGAATTGAGAGGAAGAGGCACGTTTTTATTCTGTGGCATGACAGTGTAAAAAGGTCAGCCGCAAAGTATTTATTATGAATTAGTAATACAAAATCACCCAAAAATGTGAAAAATAAATTAATTTAAAGAATTATAAGGGAAACTTACTTTTTGATCATCGTAATGTTCCTATAATATTATTTATTTGTCCATAGCTATCAATGTGAAATTTTTGATGGTGTAGATGCTGAGAAAATGTTTAGAGTTTGTGTAGATGGAGAAGAAGCTTGTATTTAAAAAAAATAAAGAAGCGCGATTGATTAGGAGTAGAATTTGAATGAGTATATTCAGTAATTATTTGTGCGTTTAGAAATAAAATTTCCTCTGGTTGTAATATTAAAGTTAATCAATATTTATTTTGGCCTTTTAATTTAAGGTTAAACTGTCCAACAACTTTTATTCTTAAAACTGGGTGTGTTAAGCAGTTCTGCGGGTGTGAATAGTCGCACTCAATTTGTGCTGACATGGATGAGACTGTAGCAAATAAAAATATGGAGATGAATTTTTTTCCTAATTATGAAGGACAGTAAGTTGTTATAGCAAAATTTTCCTTCGCCCCCTTTGTTAACGAATGGTTATACTTGCACGCTAATGTGAAATACTGGTTAGAGCTTTGGATGTGGTGTTAAGAACCCGAGTTCGATTCCTAGCAACAACACTAAAAATGGTTTTCATTTCATTTTATGTCCCCTAGCTGTGGCCCGTCGGTTAGACCCTAGATTTGCCCGAGGGGACATGTTGATTATTAAAAAAAAAAAAAAAAAAAAAAAAAAAAAAAAAAAAAAAAAAAAAAAAACCAATGTTCATAAACCCTTGGGGTTGTCCTACCCATTCACCCCCATTTCTCTTCCTCTTCCTCTTCTTCTATTGCTCTCAAGTTATAAAGCTTCATGGATTCAAAATTTAAGAGCTTCAGAGTGGGATTCGAATTCAGCAAACATACAGTAAAATTGTGTAACTTGAAGTCTATAAGTCCCAATTAATTTTTTTAATAATTTATCACATTTTTATCTTTATTTTGAAATCTGTTGACCAACGTCCGGGAAAATGGATGCAATGAACTTAGCATCAAAGGGCAAAGAGTTTGTTGAACCAAACACATTGAGTATGATTCTAACTCCGCTAACAATGCAACAAATATTTTTGAGTATCAAAATATTGTAGATTTAACATTTTCACTGAAAAGGAATGATATAAACATTATAACGTATATGCTATGAGAAAAGGATTTAGCATTAGAAAATTACTGATGAAATATTATTTTCTAGATTTCGGTGTTCTAAAAGCAGAAAACGTGAAAGCAAACATATAAATAGAGATAATAAGATTAGAGAAGAACACACGCTTATCCATTGCCTAGCTAGATTGCTCTGGGACGACGAGTAGTTCATAGTATACTATCAATGTTACGATGATGTTCTTTCGTTTGATTCTACTTACTGCACATACATGTATCAAATATCATTTATTCCTTTCATTGGAGTCAATAACCATCGTCACATAGTTTTTTCGGTTGTGGTGTGGTTTGTAAAGAAACCAAAAAATTCTAAATTTATTTGTTATGTCTCTTATTTGTATGAACTAGTAATGGCCCTAAGTTGTCATGACTGACGGTGATCACGCGATGCATGAAGCAATCCAAACTGTTCTGCGAACAACCACACATTGATTGTGTTGCTGGCACTGTAGGGAGAGAGGAGATAGAGGAGTAGAGGAAGTTAGCACAGAGATTGAAAAACAAAGGAGCCAGAAACGGAACATTGAGCAGGCCAGATTGCGTTCCCGGTCGGTCGCCCGCTCGACCGGCCCGACTGACATGCCTTAGCTCTCGGTTGGGTCCGATCGACCGGCGCGGTCGACCGTGGCATGGGTCGGAAAACCGGCCGGTCGACCGACAGATGCGTTTTCTGCTGCCTTTCAGGAGTCGAATTTCCTTTTCTAGTTGGGATTGAATTCAATCTGGGTTCCCTTAAATCCAGGGACTCTGTGAATATAAATAAGGGTTAGAGCCCTCATATATTGTATCCCTAAGAATCTCCTAAAAAGTTCCCTTAGTTTGTATTGATTGTTGAATCAATAAAATCTCTCTCTCCCTTGCCCCGACGACGTATGCACGTTGCCGAACCTCGTTAAATACTGTGTTGATTGCTTTTCTCTGTTGTTTTCTATTCATGTTATGTTGGATACGTTTCCGGCTGCATCAATTCTCCGCCTGGTGGGCGGATTCCTCAGAGAGGTTGTTGTCCTGCGCAACAGGCACATCTAAATATTTTCAAAGAATTTGAAATTCAGTGAGCAAAGAAAAGAATAAAAAAACTGATGTATAGAACATATCTATTAGGTGCTTTTGAGGTCTTGTGGCATGAATTGAAGAAATCTACAGGAGTGAGAGAGCATCACGATTAGGTCAATAAAATGAAGAAACTCAAGCATATGTGGGCCAAAGTTTCCCTCTTGAGAAGTTTGTTGTTGATACATACACACTGATATTTTTATGTGGATCAAAAGAGTCTCAAAACTATACTATTGTAATGTCTAATATGATTGGTTACTTCTATTGGTACTTGATTGCTAATGAGGAAGACAGATCAAAGTTTTCTACGTTCATTTCGAATTATACATTGTAGATCCTATGATAAATTGTTCTAGCTTTGCAAATGTCATCATCCTAATCATCAAGTAAGAACATGTCCATATGATATGTCACACAATGAGGAAGATAAAAGATAGATGAGAGTGAGAATTTTAAGTTTTTGCCAAGTGTTGGTTAAGTATTTTTCACCTGTTTTAGCTAAGTATTCAAAAATTCTAAATTTTTCAGAAAATTTTCTGCAAAGTTTTCTATACTTTGCCAAGTGTTCAAAATTCTAAGTTTTTTTTTCTAACTTTATAAATTTTCATAAATATTTATAATATTTTGACATAAGTGCTTTATTAGTTTTGGCTCTAAGTGTCATTAGTTTTTTTCAATTTTTTTAATTTTTTTTTCATATTCTTTAAAGAGTAATTACAAGCAAAGTTAATAACTAAAAAACAATACATATATATAAAAAGAAAATACATATATAGTAATAGAAGCAAATACATAGTACAAAATATAAGTTACATGCCGTCACACCGCCAAATAGAGCACGTGGTTGTGTTCACGACGACAAAAGTATATTGCGCATAAGGGCTTAATGCCAACGGGTTCGTTTCATGTGTGTGAGCCACACGCACATACAATCATGCATTGATACGTGTATTGATCCTCTTATAATATGTTATGTGTGTGAGCCTCACACACGTATTATAAGAGATTATAAAAATTCCAATCCACTTGTGAACACGAGATTGGCCTCTTATTGTATATATGTGTGACTCACACATATGAACCGAATCCAATGCAAATCAAGCTTCACTAGCAAGCTAACTAAAAGAGAGATACAACCTAACAAACAAAGAGATGTAGCAAAGCCCAACAAATCAACAAGCCCAACAGGTGAATCTCGGGTCAATAACATGCAACAAATACAGTAAATCTCAAGTCAATTATGTAGCCAACAAATCTCAACTTAAGGGCACAGCTATAGAGCCCAACTCTGCCTAAGAAAAAAAACAGTGTGGGAGAAGCTAAACAATTTATCAAACACTTAAAAAACAGATTTTTAACACCAAAAGAGGTGTTTTGCTTTGAAATATGCTTGAGATCCCCTTAAAATACATTTTTAAAACCAAAAGAGGAAATGTTGAGGAGAGTGAGAGAGTATGTGAGAGAAAAATTCACTAAACACATAAAAAAGTGATTTTTACTCTTAGAATTTAGTTTTCGTTTTCTTTTTCTTTTTTGAACAATGATGGGAATGGGGTTGAAATCACTACAAAAATTTATCTTTTATCAAGAACTAATCTTAAAAAAAATTCACCAAATTACTAAAAAAACGATTTTTATCTCTTTATAATCTAGATTCCATTCAAATATACTATGAAATCATGTTGAATACTTCACCAAATAAGTAAGTGCTAGAGTGGGAGAGTGTGAAAAAAAAATTCACCAAATAACTAAAAATTTTATTTTTATCTCATAAAACCTAGTTTCCTTTCAACTCACTGTGTCACTTATAGAGTGAGCGAGAGATGACAGAGAGTGGGTGAGAGAGTACGTGGTTAGGGTGACGCCGGGGAGCTCCTAGCGGTGGAGATGCGACGGTGGCCATCGCCAAGAGGATTGAGTAAGTGGAGGAAGAAGAAGTGAGGGGGAGTGAGAGTGTGAAGAAGAGAGAAGGGGGAGGGGGAGGGGGAGCTTATATAAAGTAGGGTTGAATTTCTGCAACGCTGTTGTTTCTTCTTTCTTGCTCTTGCCTCGGTTTTTTCCTTCAAAACTCCACTGATGAAACAACTTCATCTTTTATGTAAGTTTCTTTGTTAAATTCTGACAACAATAATTTTGCCACCAATTTCTTACAATATTCCCGAAGAGATTGCTACAAAACATGTTCCATCCAAATACTCCATGAACTTCAAGGTGAATAACCTGCAGTCATGATGCAATGACAAATCCAAGAATTTACCACAACCGATACTGCACTATTATATCTTCATCCAGATCCAGGAATTGTTAATGAGTCAAGAATTTGAAATATTTTGCGACTGACGTGCATCACTAATAGAAACCAGTGGTTACTGTTGCTTGTGGACATTATTATGGATGTCACAGTAAAAAAAAAATATTTGAAATAAGACATTTCTCGTACAGATTCCTTTGGTTGAGTGAAGAACCCTAAATTGCATTAAGTATCTTCGCCTCGTTCTCTAGAATCTATCCCCTCGTACTCTACCAAACAATATAGCAGTCTGCGTAATATGTCACAATCAAGAATCTCAACACTGGAAAACTCGTGCTCGTGTTCTTTTTTGCAAACTCAATAGTGACCTCTTCTTCAAGGTCAAATTTATAGGCTTAGATTCTGCAGATTATCTTTCCCTTTCTGGCTCTGATCTAAAGGAGATTTTAATACGAGAAACCTCCTGCAAATTGAATCTTAATTTGTCTCCTTTTAGGATGACTATTTCAATCCTTGGTTTCCTTTTATTTTTTGAGAGATACCTTGATTTTCTTATCCACTGCCCGTGGAATGACAATCAGATCATCTTCTCGGTCTCTTCTCTTGCTCTTTTTCTGCATTTTGGTCTCTCTTTTGGAACTTACGATTTCTTAAGAATCCATAAATTTGATAGATCCTTTGGTTCTTTATTTAAAACGAATGATCAATGAGAAGATTTCTCCGAAGAACTCTATGAGAAATCGTGCTTTTTGCAATGACATCCACATGACTAGGAAAGAAACTGCATATTCATATTTATTATCAGAATAACTATCAATACCGGGATTTTTGCTTAACAAACACTTGTATGATAAGATTTTAGGTTTACGGAACCTTTTTCTATCCTCTTCAATTGGTTATTAATACTCCAAATATTGTAAGAAATTGTATCAACTTTTCTACATAAGCTCATAAGAATTTCCTACAAAAAATAATTAATATGAGAAATTTGATAAAAGAATAAATAATTCCCCCAGCTTCAGGAGCATCTTCCAGGTTGGGGAACAAATAATTCCCCCAGCTCTTCGAACTGCTCGAAACTCACTTATGGCTCCTATGCATACTCGAGCAGATGTAAAAATGGCACATCAATTCTCGGTAGGTCTCGAACAGAGCGGGGTCCTATTTCTCCAGAAGTGCCAATTCAGCTTTGCATGAGAAATATTCTTCATAAGGGAGAAACCCAAGTGGTAGAGTAGAGACTTCCCACATCTCGTGTAAGGCCATACCCAGTTCGCCTACAGGGGTAAAGAAAGTCTCTGAAGCAGGGTAGTATAATTCAAAGATGGCGTAGAAATTCGTTACGCTCATCTGAATACCATAGCAAGTTGCTCTCACAGTCTCGTAAAGTCCCAGCCTCCTTAAATTCTCTTCAAAGTGGGCCAAGACATATAGGGTCAAATCCCTCCACCTGGCCTTGGGAGGATGAATCCAGCCTGGGGTCCTGAAATCAGTTACCGGATAGTTGTCGTGAACTTTGAAGAACTGATTTCTAAAGGTTTGAGCCATAGTGGGATTTCCCCCCATCAGGATGTCTGGGAGAACGTTTCTAGGATGAAGACCCAATATACAGCGAGGAGGACCTGCCCTTGTATAACCGGGAGACGAAGCTATGAATTTCCCCACAAGAACGGAGCCAGTGGTCCGAGTCACTTGCCACTTCATCTTCCGAGACTCGTCACGCACTGAAAGAAAGACAGCGGGAAATGACGCTTGCTAGATGGGAGGTAATACTTCTCGCCATCCAGATTGAAGATTCACTGCCCTTCCCGGCCAGCAGCTGATGATCGGTGTCAGGCGCTGCATCCCCAAACATGAAGTCGGGCTTTCGGTAAATCTTCCGGTTATAATCCTCGAGGGGAGCAGTAGTCAAGATGTTCCTTATGATACGCTGATCTCCGGCATAGATTAGGGCACCCGACTAGGAGTGCTCCACTCGCTGAATAATGAGGCTTGCCCTTGAAATTGCAAGCTAACATTCCCATCCAGTCCCCTGGCTGTTCCAAAGAGACTGTTCAAAGGACCCGGAGTATAGTGCACTGCAAAGTAAGAAGAAACTATATTAGTCCATTAGTCAAAGAAAAAGAAAGCTAAAGCAAAAAGAAAATTGCTAAGGCTTAGCTTTGCTCTCCGAGCGAATCTAGCCTAGCATTAGTTTCGCCTTGAGGCTTAGCTCCACATCCTGCACGAAGGCAGAGTGCGAAAAATCTCCAAGTGTTAGCTTCGCACCGGAAGTTTAGCTTCGCGTTCTGTCGCTGAACAGAATGCAGAAAAGCCCCAAGGGCTAACTTCGTTGGAAAGGCACTTGTGCCTAAAACTATTCAAAGGACTTTAAAGTCCGCTTTCCAGCTATGCCTCTAGAGCTAACTTCGCATCCTATCATTTAACAGAATGTGAACCGCTCTGAGGGCTAGCTTCGCAAAGAAGTTAAGGGAAGAAACCATTGGTTTCTGAATCTCAAGTTGAGAAATTAAGGGGAATTAAAATCCCTAAAAATTTGGTAAAGTTAAATTAAGGGAGAGCGACTCCCTAAGATCATTGGATCATGGTGAATCGCTCCGAATTCACCATGAAATAGCCAGTAAATGACTTCGAAAAGAGATGAAAATCTCTGAATAAGAGGAAAAAATCCCTACCCGCAATGGGGCGTTCGATGACCAGAGGAGGAGAGGGCGCCTTCATAGCAGAGGTTGCTGCCTCTTTGCCTGCTCGTCGTTTGGGAGCCATGAAGAACTAAAGAGTTCTGAAAATCAGAATGAAGGAGAAGAAGAAGAAAGAGATTCACTCTCTAAAAAATTCGAAGTATTTTAAGAGAAGTTAATTCTCTCTTTTAGCCCATCGGGTTTTTATAGACATAAAATTGTCTAACTTCGCCTCCTCAAAAGGAGCGCAAGCGGTCGTTTCAAATCAATTTGAAATGGCGCCTAAGCACCTTCCCCGAGAAGTCTTGCTTCAGCTCCGCTAAGGGCTAGCTCAGCTGCGAGTTCAGCATTGACTTCGCGCAACGCTTGATTAACTTCGCTGAAAGATGAGCCTTAGATCTGCTAAGAGCTCATCTCTAGCTTCGCAAAAATTTTGTGCTAGCTCCGCTGGAAGCTTGTTCCTGACTTAGTTGAAAATCCGTCTTCAGCTTTGCTGGAAGCTTAGCTCCGCTAAGGACTTTTCTTTCCTCCTCAGAAAAAGGCTTACCTAAGCCAGTCCATTCCAGTTGCTTTCGAAGTTCAAAGTGAAAAGAAGTGGAGCAAAATAAATCAGTGAAAAGAAATTATTTTCTTATTGATTCTAAAGGGAAGATACATTAGTAATACATTAAGATTGTCTTTCATACAACAGAATCATTGCTCCAAAGGCAAAAAAGTCGTCCTCTACTTTCAGGATGTACAACAGAATCATTGCTCCAAAGGCAAACAAGTTGTCCTATCTACTTTCAGGGTGATAAGCCATCCCAACTGGACACGAGAGGTCTTCCTCCTGCACAAGGCCGTAATACTTCGCTTAATGGCAGGTTTTGCCATCAAGAAGCTGGATCTTCTTTGATGAAAATTGATAAGGGATTGGTTACCACCAGATTGCTGGATCTTCCGTAATCAAAATTGGTAAAGGAAGGATCCAAGACCTTACTGGTGACTACGGCCTTCCCAAAGTGGACCATTTCGGATAAGCGACCACCAGCCCTGATAAGCGACTACCAGCCCTTTCCTGAAGTGGATCATCTTGGATAAGCGACTGCCAGCCTCTTCTTGGAACGCGCATCAGCTGCTCTAGTATGTTCCTCCTGCTTATGATCAAAACTTTAACTTGAAAATCAAGGGGCAAGTTTTTGTTCTCTTTCATCAAGACGAAAGAATGGGGAGCACAGTACACTGCAATGCAAACAGAAAACAAGTTAGCATTTAATAAAAAAAACGGGGGAGGGGGGAGGATGAAATGCTAAGTCAAAATTTTATTCTTTGGACGAAGCTACCCAGTTGTGCCTTGAAGACGGATTTTAGCTAAGCAGAACATATCCTCGCTTGCGCGGTAACGTTAGACCAACTTAGCATAAGCCAAGTCTTAGCTCCGCCCAAGGCAGTTAGGCTGGAGAAGCCTCAAAAAGGACCAAGTCCTAGCCTCGCCTATATGGCTAGGCCAGACTGGCCCGGAAGGGCGCAGTCTTAACCCCACCTATATGGCTAGACTGGCTCAACCTTGAAGAGACCAAGTCCTAAACCTCGCCCATATAACAGATTTAACAGATCAAAGGCAGGAACTTCGCGTAGAAAGATCCTTTGCCTGATCAGGCAAGAATGCTAGCTTCGCCGGGAAGCTTAAAAATATGGCTGAAACCCTTTTGCTGAAAGTCAGCCAAATGCAGAGACTAAGGGAATTTAATTCATGAGATAGCGGTAAAGCTAATAAAATTAAGGGAGATAAACTCCTTAAAGTCATTGGATGGCCGAGGCTCACCTGTTCTTGATTGGGTAATAAGCAGAGTGAGAGTCCCCACTACTTCAGGGACCTCAGTCTCCTTACTTAAGCAATGGGGAGGGGTCATAAACAAACCTCCTAGAAAGAGAGGAGTATGTTTCTCTGAGAAGGACTATAAGAGTCCTATTTTTAGGCCTCGTGGTCTGACTACGCCGCTACCACTTCAAAGCTTGGGAGCGCGGGCGAAGTTAAAGCATTCAAATGCTTGACCTTGAGAAAGGGAATAATGTCCCTCAGGAATACACACGAAGTTATTTGAACTTCGGAAAAGGGAATAATCTCCCTCGTAAATGCAAGGGAAGTTATTCAAATCTTGAAAAAGGGAGCAATTCCTCTCGTAACTTGCAAAAGCGGTTTAGCCTCGGGAACGGAATGTCGCTTCATCACAGCGAGCGCGAGGCTAATGCTCATATTCCAATTCGCTTTGAAGCGAAGCTACTTTAGGAATCCCAAAGGCGAAGCTACCTAGAAGCGCGAACCTACACGGAAGCGGATTGTTGCAATTCCCAGGCGAACCTATTCCAGCCCGAAAGTGAGGCTAAAAGCGAAGTTGAACTCAACCACCAAGGCGACGCGCACATTCACATACCATCAATCAAAGCAGTTCAAAGTATTTTGAAATCTGAACCATTCTATTATAGATTCATGAAAACTTTGAAGGGGGTCTTGTTGACACTCGAAAAAGACAGAACTCCTGCATTTATCTTAAACCGGTCTAAACGACGTTTAACTTATCGACATCTATAAAAGATAAGTCGAAGACAAGCTGATGACCAGAGGCAAGGCATTAACATGAACATTACTAATCCAGTAAAGCAGATAGTAAGCCAAAGTTGTCTTTAAAGAGACCCAAGCAAGCCTAATACGCTAAGTTAGCTCAATACTTAGCCCAGCACAAGCCCAAGGTAAGCTTTATAGCTCCACATGGGACTAACAGCTTCGTCTAAGCTTGGTTGGTAACCTCGCTTTGAAGCCAACCATTAGCTTCGCCTGAAACTTTCCATTTAGCCCCGCCAGAGGCTGATCCAGGAGCTTCGCGCCAGAAGCCTTATCCTAGTTGGTTTAGCACCGCTATGGGCTGAGTCTTAACTTCGCACGAGGCTCTGGAGGTAACTTCGCTTGAAGTTGTGAGCTAAGTCTTAACTTCACATGATCTAGCTTTGCATTATTTAGGTCCGCAGTGGGCTTTGTCATGTCATCAATTGACCGTTTCACATGGATGATTAATGATAAACCCCACTAATTTAGTGGGATTAACATCACTTTAAGTGGGTAGTTACATCTGCCCACTTCGTCCCACATTAAGTGGAGATAACTAAGCTATAATGGTAAAGAGGGCGTTCGCACGAACCATCTAGCTTTGCCAGAAGCTCGCAAAGAGCTTCACGGCGAAGTCATTTACGAATCTCACGCGAAGCTAAAGATTGAAGCTTTGCTGAATTCAAAGGGGCGGTTACACGCCGTATTTACTATAAATAGGTCCCTTGCTGAGCCAAGGAGACACACACACACGGACAGAGAGGAGATTGACTACAAATTTTCAGAAGAAATTCTTAGCAAAGAGGGTTCTTCGGTTCTCCTGCTTTCAAATCTTGAATTTTCAGAACGAAGCGAGAAGGAAACTCCTATCAGGAGGCAGTGTGATCGTCAGATTGATTGTATCGTTAAAGGGATAAAGTGATCGCGCACTGATCAGATTCCTACCGGCATATTTTCTCAGAAATCTCAGAGGAGATCTACTTGTAATTCTTTTTTTTTATTACTTATAATTTCGCTCCTCAATATTTTTGTAAGTTTTCCCTTTATTCAATTTTTAATGGAAAACAGATAGCAAGTCACATATGAGTTAATCATGTATATCCTAACTTAATTAAGTACCCGTACTCTGACTTCGGGCATCTAAGCTTCTTCTCAATTTACATATGGAGAGGGTTAATTAATTAGTGCAAGAATAAGAAGAAGATATGATGGCACAGTTAGTAAAAACTATACGAAAGTATAAGTAAAATTTAAAACCACAAATGTGCTAACTGGAAGGGACTATGGTCATATGATTAAACTTGAGGCTCTTAATATAATCAAGTCATATGAAACTAGAAGATTAATGGGATTGTATATGTTGGCCCAGAGGCCCTTCACTCTAGTTTTGATGATGATTAACTCATGTAGTTATAGTTTACTAATAATCTTGTGATATTTATTTTCAGATATTTGATCAAGATATTAGTAGGTGATTAGCTTCAACAAAGGTGTTTTGGAGCTTTCACATGTTGATTCAAGAGCTCGAGCATCAAGATCGTATCTAGCACTCGGTGGAGTCAAGCACGTTGGATCGTGTTTGTATCGAGTCGACTTGGAGACGGAGTTCTACAAGAAGACATCGGTGTTTTTAGTTTAAGATTTTGTTTAGATCTCGTGTAAAAAATTAGATAGTTTTGATATGCTCAAGTTCACATTACACACACTTGTTTATAGTTTCATGTTTGTTTTTCGGTTTAACTGGTTTCGATTTTTCATATATATAGTTTTCATGAATAGAAAGAATCAAAATAAGTTTGCATAGTTTAATGTATATTAGATTTGATCTATATACATTTATACTTCATCTATTTAGAAAAACTTATTTTGATAGTCTATTTCATGAGTTTGAAATTTTGTATTTAAACAAAACTTATTTTTAGATTTCATGTCAAAAACATAGATATAATATCTTTCATGTAAATTAGATTCTATCCATATACAATATGCTTCAGAGTTATTTAAATATCATGTTTTTGTAATTACATGTGTTTTGAAAAAATCGGATTTCCATTTCAAAAATCTAAGTTTTGAAAAATACGAATTTTGGTTTAAGGCAAATTTTCAAGAACACAAAATTGGTTCAAATTGTTTAGAATATGTGTTAAATTTTACTCACACATATTGTGTTTCAAAGATCTAATAATAACTGATTTTTGTGAAATTTATGTGATTTTATGAGATTTAATTGATAATAAAAACCCAAGTTTTTAATCCCTATAATGTTGGACCAGGCTGTCTGCCGGTCGACCGGACCGGTCGACCGAGGCAGAAGTCGGTCGACTGGTCCGGTCGACCGACATGCACAGGACGTGTACACAGCCAAGGCTGGTGGGTCGGTCGACCGGGCGGTCGACCGTCCAGAGAGCTCTGCTATCTGGAAATGGCCCTGGTCGACCGGCAGAGAGGTGCCGCTCTCTGTATCCAGTCCCGGTTGACATGGCGGTCGATCGGAGGCACAATGGTCATAAAAATGACCGTTGGGCCGGTCGATCGGGCGGTCGACCGGAAGGGCAAAATTGCCCTTTCCTGCTGCCAACGGGCAGATTTCATTTGGGGCTATAAATACCCTATTTCTTGAGCTGTTTGAAACAAGTTATTAGAGAGCAAAATTTTCAATCTTTACAAGTGTTTAACAGCAAGTTTTCAAAAGAGTTTTTGGTTTAAAAGATCATTCTTTGTTTGTTTTTAAAGTGTTAGAATCTCAAAGAAAATAGTGTCTTTTGGGAATTTAGTTTTGATCTAAATTTCTATATCTATTTGGAGATTTTCCCAAGTGATTTTCTTTGTTCAAAACACTATTTTCTCACACTTGAGCTTATCTATCTATCCTATCTATTATGATCTATTTTGTGAAAAAATTAGTTTGTGATTGAAAGAGACCACCAAGTGTTGTAACCCTCCTTACTTTGTGACATCCCTCTAGTGAGAGGTGATTGTGTTGATATCCCTTTTGTGTAGAGGTGATTGTGGAGGTTGTGTTAGAATCTCTCTAAGTGTAGAGGTGATTGTGGTTGTGTGGCTTGAGCCTTATCCCTCTTGTGTGAGGTTGATATTTGTTTGGCTAAGTGCCTATTCCTCTAAGTGTAGAGGTGATTTGTGTTGTGCTTTGCCTCTAGTGAGAGGTTGTATTTGTTGAGAGAGGAGTTGTGTACTCCCAAATTGCATCTACCTAAATCCTCAGTGGAGATTCCCTTCACCGGAAATTCGGCTACACTCTTTGGTTACATTAAGTGTGTTGCAATTAGTTTTTAATTCTGCATTATTTGTCATTAGATTAACCATACACCTATTCACCCCCCTCTAGGTGTACTTTCAATTAGTATCAGAGCCTACGCTCCTGATATTAGGTTTATCGACCGAGGAGTGAGATCTTGGTTAGCTAATCTAGATTTGCATTTGCACACTTATATTGTTTACACACACTAATGGACTTGACCCCTCTCATGTATGATACTTCCAACATTGTTGTTTGGAAAGCTAGGATGTCCATGTATCTAAAAACTCTAAGTTTGCATGTTTTCCTTGCTGCTACCAAGAAATCCTATGTTGATAATAGCAAGCATATAGAGGCCAATGCACAAGCCCTAATGGCACTTAGAAGCACTCTAAGTAAAGAATATTTGTATTTAGTTTCTCATTGTGTTACGCCTTTGCAGTGTGGAACACCTTGATCTCTCCGCGCTACAAACGATGAAATATGTGGAGGAGAAATCTAGTAGAGAAGAATCCGAACAACATTGCTTCATGGTCCAAGGGAATGACTTCCTTGAGGTATATTCGGATACTCAACTAGATGATAGTTTTAGTTCTTCTTGCAATGAGTGTATGGATGCACATGCTTCAAATTATGAACTAGCTAAAGGTTGTGAAAGATTGATTTCGAAGAACAAAAGTTTGAAAAAGAATAGTTCAAAATTAAAGGAAGAAAATTAAAATTTGTCTTCTAGACTTGATTTGATTTTGCAAAAGAAGGATGAGATTTCAAGCGAACGTGACTCACTTAAATCGCAACTTGACCTTGCCTTAAAAGAAAATGAAATTTTGAAAAACAAAAATGATTGCAATGATGTTTTGAAGAAAAATGAAGTTTTATCTTCAAAACTTGATTTTATTGTAAAAGAAAATGAATCTTTGAAAAACAAAATTTCTTCTATTTCAAAGGAATTAGATTTAATTTCTAATAAGAATAAAACTTTAAAAAATGATTTATCTTCTCATGTTTATCGTGCTAGTATAGCTTCATCATCTAGCATATATATTGCATGCACCACCTCTTTTTCCATTATTGAAAATGATATTTCCATGTTAAAGAAGAGTGTTGATTGTTTGGGCTCCATTTTGAGTCAACGTGCCATGAATCACACACGGTTGGAATCCATGTTTCGCAAGAAACGCGTTCCAAATATACATGCACACAAACTACGACATACACATGCTCCTCACGTTCACACTCATAATACAATGTATGCTCATATGTACACTTGTACACATTGTGGACGTAAGGGTCACCTTGTAAAATTTTGCTTTGATGATTCAAATTTTGCAAATAAGTTTGTCTGGGTTAGGAAAGGAGCTAACCCCCATGGACCCAAAAGAGTATGAGTATCAAAAGTCACTCCTATTTTATTTGATGTAGGTGTGGGCTCTCACATGACGTGAGAGTTGTTGTACCTTGAGGTGAATGCGTTTCGAGCTTAATGGTGACTATTTGGATGCATCACTTTCAAGGGGAGTTTGGTGAGAGGACCACCATGGTTTAGAGATATGGAGATGTGCCCTCTTGGTTTTGGTAACGATCTCTAACTCCCATTTATGTTTACATGCTTTCATATGATTAATCTTTAGCATGTCATGTTTTTATGATTATTATGTTAAATGCCATGATATTTAGACCTATGACATACATGCATAGTATTTAAGATACACCCATGTTCATATGGATTATTACTTTTATATTCTCATCATAATTTAACTATTGTGTATATCATAGTTCTAAATCATGTGCATGTACATATTAATCATGTTGGTTTATGTTTTCATTTTACACTTCATGATTTGACTACATATTTAGATGTAATTTTTTATTAAAACTTGTGTCAATACTTGTACAACTAGTGAGCCACAAATTGATTATTATATATTTGTGCTAAATTGCTCATTTGTACCCATTAGATGTACTAGTATAACCTAGTTTTGATGATTCATATATTTTGACTTGTATTCCCTATTTTTTGAACATATTTTTCATGATGATATGTTTTAGCTTCATGTATATGTTAATTTTGGCAAAACTATTTGATATGCATGTATAACCTTGAGTCATTTGCCTTTCATGCAAAATTTCTTTATAGACTCAATTGTGTTCGGATATGTATGTATACTTCTAGTTTAGACTAAACATACATATACCTTGAAGTAGATTTAGTTTTGATGATTTTGATAAAGGAATTTCATATTGAGCTTAAAATGTCTCAGTCCATGATTTTGTTGACTATATGACTTTGTACACTCACATTATTTGATGTTTTCTCATGACTTTGTTTTCATGAGTATGATATGTGCTTTATACACTTTGAGTGTTGATGATCGTGTGACTTACATGTTTTTTATGGAATATATTCTTATTTTATTCCTTACTTGAAGGATTTCGTACTAATTTTCAAATTTATTATAAAGCTAGTGCGTATTTCTTCATTTTGAAAGAGTTTTCAATTATTCTAAAATTATTTTCAAACTTATTTTTGAAAACTCCTTCCATCGAAGGGCGGTTGGATGGGCGACCATGCCTTGTGAGCTTAATTGAAATTTTTTTTAAACAAGTGCATGATAGGGTGGAAGGTATGAGTTATACACTTGTTTCTCATTGTATTTTCAATTGGTATCACAATTGATATCTATTTTGTATACTCATATTTGTTTCTATATATGTATGCTTCAACTTCAAACAATATTAATTTCGATTGGTATTTAATTTTTCATACATATATATATGTTTTGATTGTGCTTACTATATCTTTATACTTTGAGCACAAATTTTGCTATGCTAAGCTTGATTTAGTCCTTAATGATAATTATTTTTCAAATTGGTATCTTATACAAGCTTATGCATCGTTTTCATTAGTATTTCATAAAGGGGGAGAAAATTTATGTTTTACCTTTCAATCGATTTTGTTTACAATTGGTATCTTACTCCCACTCTTTATGTTGAAAAATTGATATCTTATTTTTCAATTGGTTTTCTACGCTCCTAATGAAAAATATTTCCAATTAGTATATGTTTCATTTTCAATATTGATATCAAGAATCTTAAATTGATATTATTCTCTAGTTGGTATCTCTATTGCAAAATGATTTTAGTGTTTGACCAAAAAGATTGGTTTATGTTTTTCAATTGATATCAAAAGTGTAAAATATTTTCAATTGGTACTAATTTTTACAATTGTTATCAAGATTTCCTATATGTTTATATCTTTCAATTGGTATCAAAATTTTTGTTGGTTTCTTCAAAATGTTCAGTTTATTTTCAATTGGTATCATAAATTGGTATCATGATGTTTCGATGTATACCTTAATATTAAATTGATATATTTTTCAATTGGTATCATAATGTTTTGATTTGTATTACTTATATGCAAGGGAAGCTTAACATCTTATATATATATAGATTTATGTTGAGTGTATGTCATATTGAAGTAATTGACCTTTCTTTGGTATGTAGTACACGGTGTAGTAGGAGCTTCACATCTCCTTTTATACATTACATATTATGCTTTATGTGGTTAGAGCTTAGTCATCTCTTTTTCATATAAATGCATGTATGCAGGGGAGTTAACTTCACGTCTCTCCTCTTCATGAATGTATATAGTATATATACCTTTATTGTTTGATTTATGCATAAAGGGAGAAAAATATTATTTATGTCCTTTATTGTTTGTACCCCTTTGTTGATGAATTGATAAAAAGAGGGAGAGATATTTTGGAGTTTTATATATGCATGTTTGTTAAAGAGCATTTGTTTGTTTAAATTTGTTCACTCTTATCATTGGTATCAAGAGCATCTTTTGTTGGTATCAAGAGCATTTGTTGGTATCAAAAGCAACAGTTTTTTAAGAACATTTTATTTTAAAATCGGTATCAAGAGCATGTTTATTTTATTGGTATCAAAAGATCATGTTTGTTTTATTTCCTTATTTTATGCATGTTTATGCATATCTATTTTTGAGCATTCATTGAATATCTTGTTGTTTATTGCTATGCATGAGTTAAGGGGAAGCTTCTATGAAGCTTAACTTTAATCCATACATATATAACTCCATGAGTTTTGTCATCATCAAAAAGGGGGAGATTGTTGGCCCAGAGGCCCTTCACTCTAGTTTTGATGATGATTAACTTATGTAGTAATAGTTTACTAATAATCTTGTGATATTTAGTTTCAGATATTTGATCAAGATATTAGTAGGTGATTAGCTTCAACAAAGGTGTTTTGAAGCTTTCACATGTTGATTCAAGAGTTCGAGCGTCAAGATCGCATCTAGCACTCGGTTAGAGTCAAACTTGTTGGATCGTGTTTGGATCGAGTCGACTTGGAGACAGAGTTCTATAAGAAGACATCGGTTTTTTTAGTTTAAGATTTTGTTTAGATCTTGTGTAAAGATTAGATAGTATTGATATGCTCAAGTTCACATTACACACACTTGTTTATAGTTTCAGATTTGTTTTTCGGTTTAACCGGTTTCAATTTTTCATATATATAGTTTTCATAAATAGATAGAATCAAAAAAGTTTACATGGTTTAATGTATATTAGATTTGATCTATATGTTGGCCCAAGGTTACAATCACCCGTTTTTAGTGTGTTTTGATGATTACAAAACATATTAGTTATTTGTACTAACATTGTTTATTGGTTAAGTGTGTTTCAGGGTTCTAACTCAACTAGAAGGTTTCTTTCCTAAAGGAAAGTATTTTGGACTCAAGTCAACTCAAATTGGGCTCAAGAATCAAGTTTTGAAGATCATATGGTGAAAGCCCTCTTGAAGCACTTGTAGTACTTAGAACAAATGTAAGAAATAGATTGTTAAAGTTTGAGTTTTAGAAATTGGCTCTAGGATACACACACACGTTTTTGTATTCAAGTTTTCATGGTCAAAACTTTTGTTTCAAGCCTTAGTATATATATACGTGACCCTAAGTTTTACAAATATAAATATCATGTTTAGATCATGTATGTATACTCTTTCCAGCATATTACTTAGCCTTCTTTACTTCAAAATATTTTTACAAAACTTCCCAAGTTCAAAAATTCTGTTGTTTTTCTGTTTCAGGCTTGACCGCCGACCGGCACGGTCGACCGGCGCCCGTGTCAGGACGTGCACGTTTGTGCACGTCTGTCGGCCGACCGCTCGGGTCGACCGACTGAAAGCAGTTGCTCTCGGGTTTTCTGGGTCGACCACCCGGTCGACCGCCCGAAGAAAACTGTGTTTTCTCTTAGAGGACGGTCGACCCGAGCCAACGGCTCTTTTCCAGCAGAGCTGGCGGCCGACCGGCCCGGTCGACCGCCAGGCCTGCAAAAGCCCAACGGCTCTTTCCTCTTTTGTGCAATTCTGAAATCTGTCTTTTTAATCTATTTTGGCAGACTTTTTCTGAGGTTTTGGAGATCTTTTTCAGAGCAAATAAGCTTAAAATAAATTATTTTTAACCTATTTCTCTCCCTATAAATAGAGGAGAAGAGTCTCTTACTAATACCAAGAAAAATCCTCAAGTTTTCATAGTTTTCAAAAAGAAAAGAAAAGTATTTAAGCTCTTCATCTCCAACTCTTTCTTGAGCTTGTTTTCAGTTGTGTTTGTTAGCAAATTTCATTCTACAACTGAGTGTTTCTCACTACACTTCATAGAGCCAAAAATCCCTTACTCATTCTATAAGAAAGTTGTAAAAGAGAGAGATATTGTAAAGAGTTTAGTGATCTTGTTGTGATCACTTTGGTTGCTTGTTCCTCTTCTTGTTCTTGTGGAGACACCTCTTCGGTAGAGGTTATTGTAATTGGTGGAGCTCGGTGCTCGGGTCTTCGGTCGACCGTTGTAAGCGTCCTCGGTGGATAGTGGAAACTCTTCATGGAGGTGAAGGCGGGGAGTAGAGCGGTGGCTCGAACCTCGAAACAAACATCTTGTGTTTGCGATTGCTTTGTGTCCATATTGCTTTAAATTTCTCTTGCACTCTATTGCTTTAACTTTCTTGCTTGTGATCTAGTTTTCTTACCTTGTATTATTGCCTCTACCTTGTGATACTTGTGATATATCTTGTGTGCATTTCATCATTGCATATTATTCATTCTTTGTTCGATCAATTCTCATACAATAAGGTTGCATTGCGCACCTCTAACCCATTAAAGGGGAATTGGGAGGAAGGAGTTCAGAACCCTTCACGGGGTATTCGGCTCTTAGTCTTATTTTGAGAGATCGTTGCATCATTCATCCATTTTAGTTTTTAAAAGATTGTTAGATTAGCAATTACACCTATTCACTCCCCCTCTAGGTGTTTTTCAATTGGTATCAGAGCAAGGACTCTAGGCTCTTGGCTTAACAACCTTAGAGAGATCCTAATATTGCTAATCATTTCATTCATTCTCACATAGTAAAAATGGCCGATGGAATTAAAACCCCTCCTAAGTTTGATAGACTTAACTTTCCCATATGGAAGGTTAAGATGACCGTTTTCTTGCAATCTCTAGGAAGTCGAGCTGCAAAGGCCGTGACCAAACCCTTTAGTGCACCCCCCGGTGATGAATCCACTTGGTCCGAAATTGAGACTAAGGAATTTGATGCCAATGTTAGGGCTCATTATGCACTCCTTCAAGCCCTTAATGATGATGATATAGTTAGAGTTATTCATTGTAAGTCCGCATATGAAATTTAGACACACTTGCTAGTTACACATGAGGGGACCTCACAAGTGAAGAGGGCTAAGATTGACCTTCTTCGGTCCCAATATGAGAACTTTTGCATGCAAGAAAATGAAACCCTAGATGATATGGTTACAAAATTTACTAAGATTACTAATGGACTTTCTTCTCTAGGTGATGGCATTGATAATGATCAAAGAGTTAGAAAGATCATCCGGGCTCTTCCTCCTTCATGGGAAGTAAAAGCAACAACCTTGAAGGAACTCAATGACAAGGAGGAGATGGAGCTAATTGGTCTCATTGGGAACCTCAAAACCCATGAGATGGAGAGAAAAGTAAGGGAGGACATGGCTCCTTCCAAGAAGAAGACTATAGCCTTCAAAAGTCAATCCACACACTCCGACGAAGACGATGAAGAAGAAGATGACGAAGAGCTCTCACTTCTTGTAAAGAACGTCCGGAGGATGTATAACAAGGCTAAATTCCAAGGAAGTAGGAGATGGCAAGGAGGCAAAGAAGAAAGAAAAATTATTTGCTTCAATTGCCAAAGACCGGGACACATTGTTGCGGAGTGCCCGGATAAAGTAAAGCCCTCCACCTCAAAGAAACCTTTTAAGAAGAAAGCAATGAAAGCTACATGAGATTCCGAGAGTGAATCCAAGGAGGAGATTGATACCGCCAACATGTGCTTCATGGCAAATGAAAGCACAAATAAGGTAAACCCTTCCACTTCTCTTAATGATGAACTTTCCATGGATGAATTAGGAGAAGCATTTGTAGAACTATCACATAACTATGATTTTCTTAAGAAAAAGTATTTAAAAATGAAAAAGGAAAATGAATCTCTTAATCATCAAGTTTTTACTCTTTCTAAAGAAAAAGATGAATTACTATCCACTCTTGTTTCCACCCAAAAAGATTTCGACAAATATAAGATTTCTTGTAAAGGCAAGTCCCCACTAATTGATTCTAATGAGATTACCATGCTTAAAGAAAGAATAGACTCATTAGGAATTGTTTTGAAAAATTGTGAGTTTGATAAGAAGAAGATAGAGGCCATGTTTCCTAAGAAACAAGCCCCTAAGAAAAATGTTTACCATGCTCATGCTCATGTTCATACCACACAACCTTTACATCGTGGCAAACCCCCAAAACATGCTCACACTTCACACACACATCATGCATTCATGTATGGAAGAGTGTTCTCATGTTCACATTGTGGGCGGAAAGGGCACTTAGCTAATTTTTGCTATGATAGACTAAGTGCATCTTGTCATAATGTTTGGGTTCGAAGCACTAACTTTCAAGGACCCAAGAAAATTTGGGTACCAAAGTCAACAATTTTGTTAAATGATGTAGGTACCTTCCAAGGCCCAACGACGTAGAGGATTGTGGTATCTTGATAGTGGTTGCTCAAGGCACATGACTTGGGATATCAACAACTTTGCAACCCTATCAAGATACCATGAAGGTGGCACCGTCACCTTCGGAGATGATGCCAAGGGTAAAATCATCGGTATTGGTAATTTAAAACTCGGCACATCCCCTTTAATTGAGAATGTAGTTTTAGTTGATGGCCTCAAGCATAACCTCTTGAGTGTTAGTCAACTTTGTGATAAAGGTTTTGATGTTGTTTTTGATAATGTAGTTTGTAAAGTAATTGATAGAATATCTAATACTTGTGTGTTTTTCGGTTTTCGTGAAAGTAATGTTTATATGATAGATATGTCTAATATGTCTTGTAATATTACTTGTTTAAAAGCCCTCGATGACGACTCTTGGTTGTGGCATAGAAGATTAGGCCATATTTCATTTGACCATATATCTAGGTTAAACACAAAGGAAATGGTGAAAGGTATTCCTTGTTTAAATTTTGAAAAAGACCGAGTTTGTGACGCATGTCAATTTGGGAAACAAACTAAATCTTCTTTCAAGTCAATTAAGGATATCATGACATCACGTCCTTTGGAGCTAATCCATATGGATCTATTTGGCCCTACACAAACCAAAAGTCTAAGTGGGAATAGATTTGCATTTGTTTTGGTTGATGACTTTTCACGGTTTACTTGGGTTTTCTTTCTTGAACACAAAAATCAAGCATATTCATATTTCCAATCTTTTAAGAAAATAGTTGAAAAAGAAAAAGATGTTTCAATTTTAAGGATAAGAAGTGATAGAGGAGGTGAGTTCATTAACCTACCCTTTACCACTTTTTGTGAAGAACATGGAATAAAGCATGAACTTTCTTGTCCTAGAACTCCACAACAAAATGGAGTAGTTGAACGGAAAAATCGAACTTTACAAGAGATGGCTAGGACAATGCTAAGTGAATATGGTCTACCACATTATTTGTGGGCCGAGGCCGTTAATACATCATGCTATATATCAAATCGTGTTTTCTTGTGTAAAAATACTTCAAAAACTTCTTTTGAAATGTACTTTTCTAGAAAACCAAATGTTTCATATTTCAAGGTTTTTGGATGTAAATGTTTTGTTTTAAATACAAAAGATAATTTAGGAAAATTTGATGCTAGATCTTATGAGGTAATTTTTGTGGGTTATTCTAATACAAGTAAGGCTTATAGAATCTTCAATAGATTATCTTTGACTATTGAGGAATCTATACATGTTAAGTTTGAAGAATCTAACTTGTTTGTTAAGAATGTTGTAGAAATAGATGCATTGGATGAAGGCTTGGAGAAAGTGACCTTGGAGGATACACCTACTATGGGAGACAAGCCAAAGGATGATGAAGGAAGTGATGCATTGGAAGAGGCTCAAGGAAATGAAATTCAATCAATTGAAGTGAAGCCTACTCAACAACTTCCAAATGATTGGAGATACAATCCTCATCATCCCAAGGACCTCGTCATAGGTGAAGTATCAAAAGGGGTAACCACTCGCTCTAAACTTCATGACTTTTGTGGTCATTATGCATTTATTTCTCATGTTGAACCCAAGAACGTCCTCGAAGCCGAGGCCGATTCATATTGGTTGCTAGCCATGCAAGAGGAACTCAATCAATTTGAGCGCAACCAAGTTTGGCACCTTGTTCCTAGGCCCCACGATAGACCAACAATTGGTACTAAGTGGATCTTTAAGAACAAGTTGGATGAATCGGGTAACGTTGTTAGGAATAAAGCTAGGTTAGTTGCCCAAGGTTACACTCAAATCGAAGGAATCAATTTTGAAGAAACCTTTGCACCCGTAGCACGGCTTGAAGCCATACGGATGACACTAGCTTTTGCCTCATATAAAGATTTTAAATTATTTCAAATGGATGTTAAAAGTGCTTTTCTAAATGGTTTTATTGAAGAGGAGGTGTATGTTGAACAACCCCCCGGGTTTGTTGATCCTACACATCCGGATTTTGTGTTTAAATTAGATAAAGCTCTTTATGGTTTAAAACAAGCCCCTAGGGCTTGGTATGAAAGACTTTCTTCATTTTAATTTCAAATGGTTTAAGAAAGGTAAAATAGATACTACTTTATTTACAAAACATGTAGAAAATGATATTCTTATTGTGCAAATTTATGTTGATGACATTAATTTTGGTTCTACTAATGAATCTCTTTGCTAAGCTTTTGAATCATGCATGAAGGAAGAATTTGAAATGTCTATGATGGGGGAACTCAACTATTTCCTTGGACTCCAAATCAAGTAAAGGAAGGATGTGATCTTCATCAATCAAGCCAAGTACACAAAGGAATTAATCAAAAGGTTCGGGCTTGAAGGATCTAAAGTGAGCAAAACTCCCATGGCAACAACTACCAAGCTTGACAAAGATGAACAAGGTAAAAATGTAGACATTAAGCTTTATCGTAGCATGATTGGTAGTTTATTGTATTTGACGGCTAGTAGGCCGGATATTATGTTTTCCGTTTGTCTTTGTGCACGTTTTCAATCTTTTCCTAAAGAGTCTCATATAATTGCCGTTAAACGCATAATTAGATACCTTAAGGGCACTATTGAAATGGGTTTGTGGTATCCGAAAACCGGCCAATTTTCAATGACGAGTTTTTCGGATGCCGACTATGCAGGTTGTAGGGTAGATAGGAAGAGCACAAGTGGAACATGTCAATTCCTAGGTAATTGTCTTGTATCTTGGTCTTCCAAAAAGCAAAATTCGGTAGCCCTTTCAACCGCCGAGGCGGAGTATGTTGCAGCCGGAGCTTGTTGTGCACAAGTTCTTTGGATGAAACACACTCTCCTCGACTATGATTTACACTTTGATCATGTTAAAATATTTTGTGATAATACTAGTACAATTCACATGACAAAGAATGCAAATCAACATAGTAAAACCAAACACATTGACATTAGGTATCACTTTCTTAGAGATCATTATGAGAAAGGTGATATTGATATAGACTATGTTTCTACCGATTTTCAACTTGCCGATATTTTTACTAAACCTTTAGACTATGCTAGATTCTCTTTTATTTGTGGTGAGTTGAATGTTTGCATTATGGATTCTTAAAGATAAATTTTTTAATGTTTTGTTTGCTTAGTTTAACCCTTTTTGATGTATGACAAAAAGGGGGAGAAAAAGAAAAAGAAGAGCTTTGTTTTGATGTATTTGAGTTTTTAACAAAACTATGTGTTTTCAATGCCTTATGTATTTAGCTTTTCATAGTCATTCTTGATACATAGCATTATTTGAGGGGGAGCTTTCCAAGCTCTTCTTCCATTATTGTTTAAAATAACTTATATGTTTTGTCATCATCAAAAAGGGGGAGATTGTTGGCCCAAGGTTACAATCACCCGTTTTTAGTGTGTTTTGATGATTACAAAACATATTAGTTATTTGTACTAATATTGTTTATTGGTTAAGTGTGTTTCAGGGTTCTAACTCAACTTGAAGGTTTCTTCCCTAAAGGAAAGTATTTTGGACTCAAGTCAACTCAAATTGGGCTCAAGAATCAAGTTTTGAAGATCATATGGTGAAAGCCCTCTTGAAGCACTTGTAGTACTTAGAACAAATGTAAGAAATAGATTGTTAAAGTTTGAGTTTTGGAAATTGGCTCTAGGATACACACACACGTTTTTGTATTCAAGTTTTCATGATCAAAACTTTTGTTTCAAGCCTTAGTATATATATACGTGACCCTAAGTTTTACAAATATAAATATCATGTTTAGATCATGTATGTATACTCTTTCCAGCATATTACTTAGCCTTCTTTACTTCAAAATATTTTTACAAAACTTCCCAAGTTCAAAATTCTGCTATTTTTCTGTTTCAGGCTTGACCGGCCGACCGGCACGGTCGACCGGCGCCCGTGTCAGGACGTGCACGTTTGTGCACGTCTGTCGGCCGACCGCTCGGGTCGACCGACTGAAAGCAGTTGCTCTCGGGTTTTCTGGGTCGACCGCCCGGTCGACCGCCCGAAGAAAACTGTGTTTTCTCTTAGAGGACGGTCGACCCGACCGGTCGACCCGAGCCAACGGCTCTTTTCCAGCAGAGCTGGCGGCTGACCGGCCCGGTCGACCGCCAGGCCTGCAAAAGCCCAACGGCTCTTTCCTCTTTTGTGCAATTCTGAAATCTGTCTTTTTAATCTGTTTTGGCAGACTTTTTCTGAGGTTTTGGAGATCTTTTTCAGAGCAAATAAGCTTAAAATAAATTGTTTTTAACCTATTTCTCTCCCTATAAATAGAGGAGAAGAGTCTCTTACTAATACCAAGAAAAATCCTCAAGTTTTCATAATTTTCAAAAAGAAAAGAAAAGTGTTTAAGCTCTTCATCTCCAACTCTTTCTTGAGCTTGTTTTCAGTTGTGTTTGTTAGCAAATTTCATTCTACAACCGAGTGTTTCTCACTACACTTCATAGAGCCAAAAATCCCTTACTCATTCTATAAGGAAGTTGTAAAAGAGAGAGATATTGTAAAGAGTTTAGTGATCTTGTTGTGATCACTTTGGTTGCTTGTTCCTCTTCTTGTTCTTGTGGAGACACCTCTTCGGTAGAGGTTATTGTAATTGGTGGAGCTCGGTGCTCGGGTTTTCGGTAGACCGTTGTAAGCGTCCTCGGTGGATAGTGGAAACCCTTCACGGAGGTGAAGGCGGGGAGTAGAGCGGTGGCTCGAACCTCGAAACAAACATCTTGTGTTTGCGATTGCTTTGTGTCCATATTGTTTTAAATTTCTCTTGCACTCTATTGCTTTAACTTACTTGCTTGTGATCTAGTTTTCTTACCTTGTGTTATTGTCTCTAGCTTGTGATACTTGTGATATATCTTGTGTTCATTTCATCATTGCATATTATTCATTCTTTATTTGATCAATTCTCATACAACAAGGTTGCATTGCGCACCTCTAACCCATTAAAGGGGAATTGGGAGGAAGGAGTTCAGAACCCTTCACGGGGTATTCGGCTCTTAGTCTTGTTTTGAGAGATCGTTGCATCATTCATCCATCTTAGTTTTTAAAAGATTGTTAGATTAGCAATTACACCTATTCACCCCCCTCTAGGTGTTTTTCACTATATACATCTATGCTTCATCTATTTAGAAAAACTTATTTTGATAGTCTATTTCATGAGTTTGGAGTTTTGTATTTAAACAAAACTTATTTTTAGATTTCATGTCAAAAATATAGATATAATATCTTTCATGTATATTAGATTCTATCCATATATAATATGCTTCAAAGTTGTTTAAATATCATGTTTTGTATTTACATGTGTTTTAGAAAAATCGGATTTCCATTTCAAAATCTAAGTTTTGAAAAATACGAATTTTGGTTTAAGGCAAATTTTCAAGAGCACAAAAATGGTTCAAATTGTTTAGAATATGTGTTGAATTTTACTCACACATATTTGTATTTCAAAGATCTAATAAGAACTGATTTTTGTGAAATTTATGTGATTTTATTGATAATAAAAACTCAAGTTTTTAATCTCTATAATGTTGGACCAGGCTGTCTGCCGGTCGACCGGACCGTTCGACCGAGGCAGAAGTCGGTCGACCGGTCCGGTCGATCGACGTGTATAGGACGTGCACACAGCCAAGGCTGGTGGGTCGGTCGACCGGGCGGTCGACCGTCCAGAGGGCTCTGCTCTCTGGAAATAGCCCTGGTCGACCGGCAGAGAGCTGCTGCTCTCTGTATCTAGTCCCGGTCGACCTTGCGGTTGACCGGAGGCACAATGGTCATAAAAATGACTGTTGGGCCGGTCGATCGGGCGGTCGACCGGAAGGGCAAAATTGCCCTTTCCTGCTGCCAACGGGCAGATTTCATTTGGGGCTATAAATACCCCATTTCTTGAGCTATTTGAAACAAGTTTTTAGAGAGCAAAATTTTCAATCTTTACAAGTGTTTAACAGCAGGTTTTCAAAAGAGTTTTTGGGTTTAAAAGATCATTATTTATTTATTTTTAAAGTGTTGGAATCTCAAAGAAAATAGAGTCTTTTGGGAATTAGTTTTTGATCTAAATTTCTATATCTATTTAGAGATTTTCTCAAGTGATTTTCTTTGTTCAAAACACTTTATTTTCTCACACTTGAGCTTATCTATCTATCCTATCTATTAGGATCTATTTTGTGAGAAAATTGGTTTGTGGTTGAAAGAGACCACCATGTGTTGTAACCCTCCTTACTTTGTGACATCCATGTAGTGAGAGGTGATTGTGTTGATATCCCTCTTGTGTAGAGGTGATTGTAGAGGTTGTGTTGGAATCCCTCTAAGTGTAAAGGTGATTGTGGTTGTGTGGCTTGAGACTTGTCCCTCTTGTGTGAGGTTGATATTTGTTTGGCTAAGTGCCTATCCCTCTAAGTGTAGAGATGATTTGTGTTGTGTTTTGCCTCTAGTGAGAGGTTGTATTTGTTGAGAGGAGAGTTGTGTACTCCCAAATTGTATTTACCCAAATCCTCAGTGGAGCTTTCCTGTGTGGGAAGTCCTGTGTGGACGAGTAAGCCAAAGTTGTCTTTGAAGAGACCCAAGCAAGCCTAAGACGCTAAGTTAGCTCAATACTTAGCCTAGCACAAGCCCAAAGTAAGCTTCATAGCTCCGCATGGGACTAACAGCTTCGCCTAAGCTTGGTTGGTAACCTCGCTTTGAAGCCAACCATTAGCTTCGCCAGAAACTTCCCATTTAGCCCCGCCAGAGGCTGATCCAGGAGCTTCGCGCCAGAAGCCTTATCCTAGTTGGTTTAGCACCACTATGGGCTTAGTCATAGCTCCGCTATGGGCTGAGTCTTAACTTCGCATAAGGCTCTGGAGGTAACTGCGCTTGAAGTTGTGAGCTACTTAACTTCGCATGATCTAGCTCCGCATTATTTAGCTCCGCAGTGGGCTTTGCCATGTCATTAATTGACCGTTTCACACGGGTGATTAATGATAAACCCCACTAATTTAGTGGGATTAACACCACTTTAAGTGGGTAGTTACATCTGTCCACTTCGTCCTACATTAAGTGGAGATAATTTAGCTATAATGGTAAAGAGGGCGTTCGCACGAACCCTCTAGCTTTGCCAGAAGCTCGCAAAGAGCTTCGCGGCGAAGTCATTTACGAGTCTCACGCGAAGCTAAAGACTGAAGCTTTGCAGAATTCAAAGGGGCGGTTACACGCCATATTTACTATAAATAGGTCCCTTGCTGAGCCAAGGAGACACACACACACACGGACAGAGAGGAGATTAACTACAAATTTTTAGAAGAAATTCTTAGCAAAGAGGGTTCTTCGGTTCTCCTACTTTCAAATCTTGGATTTTCAGAACGAAGCGAGAAGGAAAATTCTATCAGGAGGCAGTGTGATTGTCAGATTGATTGTATCGTCAAAGGGATAAAGTGATCACGCACTGATCAGATTCCTACGGCACATTTTCTCAGAAATCTCAGAGGAGATCTACTTGTAATTCTTTTTTTTTATTACTTATAATTTCGCTCCTCAATATTTTTGTAAGTTTTCTCTTTATTCAATTTTTAATGGAAAACAGATAGCAAGTCACATATGAGTTAATCATGTATATCCTAACTTAATTAAGTACCCGTACTCTGACTTCGGGCATCTAAGCTTCTTCTCAATTTACATATGGAGAGGGGTTAATTAATTAGTGAAAGAATAAGAAGAAGATATGATGGCACAGTTAGTAAAAACTATACGAAAGTATAAGTAAAATTTAAAACCACAAATGTGCTAACTGGAAGGGACTATGGTCATATGATTAAACTTGAGGCTCTTAATATAATCAAGTCATATGAAACTAGAAGATTAATGGGATTGTATATGTTGGCCCAGAGGCCCTTCACTCTAGTTTTGATGATGATTAACTCATGTAGTTATAGTTTACTAATAATCTTGTGATATTTATTTTCAGATATTTGATCAAGAAATGAAAATGTTGCTTGAGTGTAACCTTTGGGCAATCATCTATAGTGAGCAATTATACTATGTTGAAAACCTGGTTGGTGGATTAATCAACTCTATCAGTTAAACAATAGGATGTATGAAGGGTGTAGTATAACTAACTACAAGACTTACTAGTACATTTAGGAATATATGTATTAGAAGTGTAATCAAATGTTAGACGAAACATTGAACGGGTGACATTAATAATATTTTGTGTGTAAAATGATTGTTGCATATGAATGATACTGAAGCATGGATATTGATTAAGTGTGACATGATGTATACAATTATACATACTCATACACAATTGTTGATAATATGAACGAAAACTCAATCTATATGAATGAGATATGTAGGTCACTTTACTGTTGACTTATAACTCATGTGTGAATGTATAACTAGTGAACTATATATATCTTATTGATAATAGAATTACTAAATAGGAAGGTAAACTGTAACTTACATTTTCATACGCATATACAGTGAACTACATACATTCTCTAGTAATAGAAGTGATAAGCTGAGAATCAAACTATAATAAATGGTCAAAATGTTATAATATGCTGAATTGATTATTATTTGGGTGTATGTATACACATGCAGTGAACTACATAAAATTCTTTGATAATGGAGTTGATGAGCTGAAAAGCAAACTATAGTGTTTAATTAATATTCATATCATTACTACATTGGTTGCTATTTGCATGTAAATATAAACATGTCTTTTGCATTCATGCTCATTAGAGGAAGGGACCAGGCGGGAGCCGGCAGGAGGGGGAAGACAGTGTTCTTGCATTATATATACACGTACACACACAGGGGGAAGGGGCTGGGCGGGAGCCGGTAGGAGGGGGAAGATGGGGTTATTGTTATATGATATTTATATATACATACACATGTATATATATAGGAGAAAGGGGCCAGGCGGGAGCCGGTAGGAGGGGAAAACGATGTTATTGTGTAATATATCTTTATATAAGGAAGAAGGGGCCGGGCGGGAGTCGGCAGGAGGGGAAAGACGGAGAATTTTTACACTTTACGTGTGAATTGCATATGCATATGAATAACATATAATACATATCTCATTAAATATGATATATGAATGTTGTAAAGTGTAATATGATATTATGATATGTGAAGCGTGATAAGATTATATGATATAAAAAGTATGCTTTTTGATGCATGTGTTATCTGGATGCATAAACTATATTTAAAATAGTGGGAGTGTGATTGGCGCATCCGTGCATGATATATGAAATACGTATGTGACACGTACTGTGAATACATAAGAAGAATATGATAATAAACTATAATAGTTGAGCTAATGTTTACTGAGCCTATAGACCCTATAACATGTGGTATAGAATACGAGGAATGTTATAAGAAATTAGTGACCAAAAAAGTCAGACCGTCCCCGAAGATTATGGAGCCCATTTATTTCATCATATGTTATTATTTTTTATTTTTCTTATTCATCCAAATCTGTCCTATTGCTCAAAAAATTATGCTTATTATTGATTATATTCACTGTTCTCTGATTTTTTCACTCTACTCACTGAGCTGTTAAGCTCACCCCCTCCCAGTTTCATATTTTCAGGTTGCGGCATGGCAGAGGACCAACTTTAGGTTTATGATTTTGTAGAAAATTTTGCTAATAATGAATGCATTGAGGATGTAATTTAGTTCTTATTGTGTATGGTCATTATCCTATTTAATGTGTACTTATAGCATGTGTGTATTATGAGATGGATCGTCTGAATCCATGCATTGTATGGAGATATGAATTTAGTTATGATTATGATGAGTTGGGATTACAGATAGCTTGGCATTATTCTGTGGATGCCGAGAGGGGTGCGCTCGAGTATTTAATTATTGTGTTTTCATATAAGTAGGCTGTTGTGAGCCGAAACATTATTATGATTGCATGAGTGATTGTAGAGTTTGATTTATATGTTTGGATTGAGAATAAGTAGGCTGGTGTTGGCCGAAATATTGGTTTTTGAAATGTAAAGTTGGACATATCAGTATTTACAAAGGAGGTACTGCCGAAATTTTCAAGAATATTGGAGACGAGTATGATAATCTGTCGATCAATATAGATGTTTATGTTAATTGAGATTATTAGAATCTGGGACCATTACAAATATTATTTATGAATAAAAAGAAAATAAATAGGAATATAAAAGTGGCACAAAATGATGTTAATCACTGATGCGTCCTGAACCTTTCAGGTACCTTTTGAATGTAGCATTCATGTGTTACCCACAAATGTCTTGTCTTCTGATCACGAGATATCATCATCCCTAATATTTGTCTTGCCGTACCCAAATCTTTCGTAACAAAAGGGTTAATGAGCTCCTTCTTCAGCTTCTCAATTTTAAACTTGTCTTGCCCAACAATCACCATATCATCAACATAAATCAACATGATAATGAAATCATCACTATCGAACTTATTGACATACACATAATAATCTGAGACTGAATGAGCATAACCTTGATCCACCATAAAAAAAAATCAAAATTGCGGTACCATTGGCTAGAAGCCTGCTTCAGCCCATACAGACGTTTCTTTAATTTGTAATTATCTTCTCTTTTCCCTTTTCAATGAATCCTTTTGGCTAATTCATGTAGATTTTTTTTTTCCAAGTTTCATGTAGAAGCAGTTTTCACATTCAATTGCTCTAGTTCTAAAGCCAAACCGCTGCTATTCCAAGCACCGATCGAACTGATGACATCTTGATGACTGATGAAAATATCTCCTCGAAACCAACTCCTTTCTTCTGATTGAAGCCCTTCACAGCTAACATTGCCTTGTATCTCGGCTTTGCACTGTTACCGTCTTGCTTACACCTATTTATTCTTTAGAGTCCTCTTGCCATCGGAAAGCTTCACTATTGCCTTGCACCAATCTTGTTTATGATTGGTATCCTGTACCTCATGATTGTTCTTTGATTCACCTAAATTTGTGAGCAAGACATATTCCTAGCATTGCATCTCCTCGAAGACTGATGGCCTCTGCTAGATCTCTGTAACACTGTAGTCGCTGTTGTTGTCATTGACAGAGGTTTCTCCCTTGCACCACCGTGATCAATATCCAGCCTTATCGTTAGCTGCATCACACTTCTTCTTCTCCTTCACCATTGATCACTGGAATGGGTCCAAAAGAGTCACTATTGACATCGCTACCATCATAAGAAGATTTTTTTCTCTTATTTTTTTTAATATCTTTGAGGGTCTGGTCCTCCAGAAAAATCATATCTCTGCTTTTGAATACCTTTTTATCCTCTAAATCTCACAATCTGTAACTGAACTGATCTTGTGAGTTTTCAAGATATGCCTTACCATCAAGCTTGAACCTTTTATCTTTTGGTATGTGAGAGAATGCTCGATATCCAAAAACTTTTGCATGCTTGTTACTGACATTCTTTCTCGTCTACACGCTCTAAAACATCCATCTCTAGTGCATATACTAGAGAGAGATTGATGTTGTCTATACGCACTGCCTCACCCCAAAGATTTTCAGTAACTTTGCATGTGAAAGCATACTCTGCACCTTCTCACATATGGTATATTTCACTTTCTGAACTAGTCTATTCTGTTGTGGTGTCTTCTGTACAGTACTCATACTTGATCACATGCTTTGTATAGTACTCCTAAAAAATACCTGTGTATTTGCCCTTATTGTCGGAACGAACTGCTTTGAGTGACAATCACGTCTCTCACTCTACTTACACATAGAACTTCTAAAAATAGTCTAAGACCTGGTCTTTACTCTTGATCATGTATGATCACAACTTTCTGAAGTAGTCGTCTATGAAAGTCGCAAAATATCGAGCTCTACTAAATGTTTATACCTCCATAGAATCACACACATCTGTATGAACCAACTCCAACACACAAGCCCTCTTTGATGGTGCAGCCTTCTTGAAAAGGAGCTACTGTATTTTTTGCCTACCAAACAATCTGTGTATAAATCAAGCTGGATTCTTCAAGTTCCTCCATGATTGTAGTTGTCTCCTCATTATCTGATTTTTCTTCTCCTTCTTCTTTTTTCCTTCTGAGGCTTTTTTTCTTTTATGCCTTACATTACTTCACATAATACCATTTCTTCTCGGAGTTAAAACATTCATCTTTTCTCGATCATGACTTGCCCCTAAATTTGTATCTTTGATCTTTCTTCTTATTCTTCAATCTCCTCCGATTTTCAGTAACCAGTGCTTTGTCTGTGATGTCCTCAAACACTGCCGCCTGACCTCCTCATTGAGAAAACTGTTGGTTACCATACTTATAGAGACTCTTCCGTCAAGTATTGAATTGCTCAATAACACCACAAGTGTTTCTACAACAATCAGGAAGGAAACTCAGTAATAGTAATGTTTGAAATTCGTCATTCAAAGAGACTTTCGTAGATGCTAAACTGATTGACAATATTCTTCACCTCATTAAGATGCTCTGTAATAGAACTGCCCTCATTATACTTCAGATTTACCAGATTATGAATCAGTAATGCTTTGTTCGTGGCAGTCTTTTGTTCGTAGAGACTCTCTAGAGTCTTCCACAGAGAATGTGTTGACTCCTTCGTAAATATATGTTGAAACACCAAATTGTCGAGCCACTGTATGATGTATCCGACTGCCTTGTGGTCTAACTTTTCAAATCCGTCTCAGAAGTGTAGGCTGTCTAAAAATCACAAAGACAAGCCACCAAAACGCAGAGATTCAAGATCAAGGCGCGTTGGCTCAACGCCCGCGTCTCAGCATCAAGGCGCGTTGGCTCAACGCCCGCGTCTCAGCATCAAGGCGCGTCGGCCCGAAGCCCGCGTCTCAGCATCAAGGCGCGTCGGCCCGAAGCCCGCGTCTCAGCATCAAGGCACGTCGGCCCGAAGCCCGCGTCTCAGCAACAAGGCGCGTTGGCTCGACACCCGCGTCTCGGTTGCAACTACCCGGATTGCGGGGCCAATCACCGCGCATGTAGCGGGTAGTGGTCCCTCATTGTGGAGCATTTTCAGGGGCACGATCACCCCCTAAAAACCATATAAATAGTCCCGTCACTATTGAAGACGAGGACGACAATTATCGGGCAAGGGAGGATTTTGGAGAAGGAAAAAAGGAGATCATCAACAGAGAGAGAGAAAAGACTCTTCAGCGAGCTTACTGAGTACTAGCCGCTCTTCGCCTACCTCCTCTTCTAGAGTTTTGGTAGACGGAGCTGAGTTACTCCCTCTACCTGCCAAGGAGAAGATCCCTCGACGGTCCAGAACGGTCATCTGGTCAACGGAGAATAAGATTCACTCTCCACCGCCACACGAAGAACCCAGCACTAAACAAAGGGGGAATTCAAGATTCAATATTCTCCCTCCCTTGTAACCGGAAGATTAGCCTGTTGTAATTTTTCATCTGATTCAAGGAAAAGTTACTCCAGACCCCCTTTTTCGCGTCAAACAAGAGATGGCGACTCCGCTGGGGACTACGTTTGTCACTGACGAACAAGCCGTGGCGCAGGATGATCTCCTCCGTAGGGGGAAAATGGTCAAGACACTTGTTGTGGAGTTCGACCAGGCGAAGTATGAAGAGTTTCTCTCTTCTGGCTCCAAGAGCTGAAAGGGTTGGCCTTTGAGTGGTTCATGAAACTCCCGGAAGGTTCTATCAAGAACTGGGGCGATCTGGAGAAGCTGTTCTTAACACGTTTCTTCGAAGATGACTCCGAAGTCACGATGCCCACCCTTTTAACTACCAAACAACGGAGAGGGGAGTCCGTCAAATCTTTCGTGGAAAGATTTCGGAACACGGCACTCCGGTGCCCAAGCGGTATGACCCAGGCCACCCTGGTGGAAACATGCCGCCACAATCTCCAAACCTCACTCCTTGCTCAAATAGGAGTTGCTGAAAGCCGCACCTGGAAACAATTAGTCCAACAAGGTGAACAGGCTGAGGAGATTGTCGCCCGCGTCCGAGCGGAGGAAGGCAAGCCGCGGCCGGAAAGGTCGACAAGGCGTGCACCGGCACCAGACACATCCCTCCAAACAAAGCGAAAGGATAACTTGGCGACGGAGACCAAATCCCCCGCCAAACCTCAAACAGGCAGGGCAAGTGGCTCTTCAAGCCAGCCACGCCCCAGCAAGCAGTATTCCTTCAAGGAGGAACATGTCGATTCGCTCTTCAAGCTACTCAACAAGAGCAATCGGCTGAAACTCCCTGAAGCTAGACGCCCAGAGGAAGTCAGCAAGACCGACAATCCCAACTACTGCATGTACCACAGGATGTTGGGACATCCTACCAAAAGCTGCTACGTCTTCAAAGACATCCTTCAGGCTTTGATTGATGCGGAGGTGCTAAAGCTCCGACCAGAGCAGAAGAAGGTCACGGCTAATGTGACGTCGGTTCTCCAGTTCGGGAGACAATCTCCAACGCCTGCGGGGGTAACTCCTATTCCAAGGGGAGAATTAAGAGTGGTCAACACAGACCCTCACCAGCAGCAGGAGAAGGGCTTGGTACCCGTCCCTACGCCTCAAGGGGAAATTATGTGGGTCCACCCCGACCTAGTGGACAACCAGCAGTGGACTACTGTAACTAACAGGAAGTCCAAAGGCAAGGCAAAAGCTTCGTCCTGCCATGTGGTATGTGCCTCCTCCCGAGAAGCAGAAGATGATGTTCCCTCACTGACTGATTCAGAAGAGGAAACAATAGTCTTGGCCGCAGAGCCCAACCAACCAATGACGGGGACTCGTTCAGGACAGCCCTACTTGAAGCAATACGGCGAAGTGGCGGCAAACCCTCCACAACCGGCTGCAGAGCCAACTAGGCCCTCCACGAAGCCACCTGTGGAGAAGCAGAAGGAGACTCGATTCTCTCGAGCCCTTCAAAGAGGCATCGCGGAAGGGTCTTCGGCACCTTACCGCTTAGATGTCCTGGCTCAGCTGGCCAACATTCCGGCACGCATTACCTTGTATGAACTTCTTAGACTATCAAAGTCGACCAGGGAAGCTCTGCAAGAAGCTCTGGCAAATGCTGAGGTCTTCATGACCCAGGTGCCGAAGGAGGAAGATGTAGAGGATTGCCTCCACACTTCCCAGAATGCCCCCTGCATCACCTTCACGGCAGATGATATGCAGGTGAAAGGGAAGCATGATCGACCCCTGTACTTCACAGGTTACATCGGATCATCTGAGGTGAACCGCATTCAGGTAGATCCAGGGTCCGCATTGAGCATTATGCTCCGCCGAGTCATGCAACACCTCGGCATCCCTACCCACCGTCTGAGCCCTACACAGACGACCATCTACGGGTTCAATGCCAATGGCACCCGTCCGATGGGGAAAATCAAGCTCAAGTGCCAGATTGGGAGCCTCAAGTCGGAGGTGACGTGCTACGTCATCGATGCCGACACTTCCTACAATCTGCTGCTGGGACGACCATGGATTCACTGCAACTCCATCGTTCCCTCCACTCTTCACCAAGTCATGAAATACATTGACGCGAGTGGGAAGGTGCAAACGTTGGTTGCCGAAAGGTATCCGTTTAAGGGGGTCGAGAATTATTTCACGGATTCCCTCTTATATCAGGATCCGGTGGATGAAACCCCGCAACTGGAGGTGCCAGACTCTGGTAATGAGGCTGACACTGAAACCGAGCAAGAAGAGTGCTTGTGGAAGTTGGAACCACTTGTAAAGAGTACTAATAAGCTCGATGTTGATAATGCCACCGACGATGCAGGCGGCTGGTATATTAATGAGAATTTAGACTTTGAGTACTTCTCTGCGTGTGCATCCGATTCAATACCATCGGATACTAGTACCGACGTAGACGATGACATCTGGTCGGCAATGGATGCTTTGACATCATTGCATGTACCAGTAAAATCATCTTTCGGGACATACCAGGATAATGGTGATGCGCAGGAATCTATATTCATGGTTCCGACAAGACGAAAAGGCTAAAAACCAATCCTTTTTGGGCGAATGACGACTGAACCGACTCCCCGCGAAGAATCAGAAAGCGAGGAGGAATCCCCTCAGCTCAGTCATTATGAACCAAAAACGCTCAAAATGATGAAATGCATGGGGTATGACCTAACCAACAGACCCGGGTTGAACTTTGGCAAAGGAAGAAGAACGCTACTTCACTCCTTTGTGCCGAAAGGGAAGGCCCCCGATTATTATCATCGGACGCGCAGGGGGTTGGGCTATGTATCAACTCTGGTCCCGTCAGCCTCCGATTCTCAAGAATCATCGAGCAACGATTACTCTTCAGACACATCATCTTGGGAGTCAGATGTCAGTGTCGGCAACATCTTCAAGGAACTTTCAGTGAACATGGTTTCGACAAGCCACCTGGAAGATGGAAATGAAGAAATGATCCAATCTGATACAGATCCTTGGATCAAACATTTAAATGCTCTTTGGGATACCCGCTTTGAACAGCGTGAGCCACCCACAGAAGACAAGGTTGTTCAGATCAACCTAGGAGATGAGGCTAACCCTAAGCCCATCTTCATAAGTGACGGCCTGTCACCTTCAGAGAAGAAGGATCTAATATCTCTTGTACAAGAGTATATAGACGTCTTCGCCTGGAATTATGAGGACATGCCAGGACTCGATCCTCAAGTGGCCATGCACCGCCTCAACATCAATTCGGACGTAAAACCTGTCAAACAACAGCAGCGACGGTTCCGTCCCGAAATAATGGAAGCAATTCAGAAGTTAGAAAGCTCATCGATTCTGGCTTCATCCGGGAAGAACAACATCCCGACTGGGTAGCCAACATCGTCCCCGTTTTCAAGAAGAACGGGAAGATCAGGATCTGCATCGACTTCCGTGATCTAAACGAGGCCTGCCCCAAGGATGAATTCCCATTGCCAATCACAGATGTCATGATTGACAATACTTGTGGATTCGAACGAATGTCCTTCATGGACGGATTCTCAGGATACAACTAAATCAAAATGTATCCTGATGATGAAAAGCACACCTCCTTCAGGACACCCCTAGGAGTGTATTGCTACACCGTCATGCCCTTCGGACTGAAGAATGCAGGGGCAACATATCAAAGGGCCATGAATGCCATTTTTCATTAGCAAATACGCAAAACGGTGGAATGTTATGTTGATGATATCGCGGTAAAAAGCCGCGCTAAAGGCGATCACGTAGCAGTCCTGAAGGTGGTCTTCGACATCATGCGGGCTCATCAATTGAAGATGAATCCCACCAAGTCCTTCCTGGGGGTAGCCAGTGGCAAATTCCTAGGATTTGTTGTGACTTCCACAGGAATCCATTTGGACCCGGAAAAGATCCGCGCTATCCAGGAGATGCAACCCCCGAAAAGCCTCAAGGAGCTCAGGGGATTACAAGGACGATTGGCGTACATCCGTAGGTTCATCTCAAACCTTTCCGGAAGATGCCAACCCTTCACTAAGCTGATGAAGAAGGGTGTCTCATTCATTTGGGATGACGCTTGCCAACGAGCGTTCGAGGAAATCAAGCAATACCTCACCCAACCACCAGTCCTTGCAGCTCCAGTATCTGGAAAGCCGTTTCTGGTGTACGTCCGAGCGATGGATCATTCTTTGGGAGCTCTACTAGCTCAGAATGACGATCAGGGACATGAGCAAGCAATCTACTATCTAAGTAGAACAATGATCGGAGCCGAACATCGGTATAACCCGATCGAGAAGGAATGTTTGGCACTGGTGTTCGCTATCCAGAAAATGCGACACTATCTGGTAGGCCAAACTATAAATGTCATATCAAAAGTCAACCCTCTGAGGTTACTTATGACTAAACCTTCATCGCTAAATGGCCGGCTGGCAAAATGGGCCATGTTGCTATCCCAGTATGATATGCACTTTCTGCCGCAAAAAGCTATTAAGGGACAAGCGGTGGCAGACTTCCTAGCTGAACACCCAGATCCGAGGGCAGTCAAACTCTACGAGGATCTCCCAGATGAAGTTGCCGAAGCCCACCTGACTCAGGCATCGTTCGAAAGTCAAGTGTGGCAACTTTTCTTCGACGGTGCATCAAGGACAAGCCCCAAGGGACATGTAGTGGCGGGGGTAGGAGTAGTACTTGTCTCCCCACAAAATTACGTGATACCCCGAGCTGTCTCACTAACGGAGCCTTGTTCCAACAATGTGGCGGAATACAATGCTCTATTGATTGGGATGCAGCTCGCCGATGAGATTGGCGTTAAAAATCTCGAAGCATACGGTGACTCTAAACTCATCGTCAGTCAAATTTGCGGGGAGTACGAAGTCAGACATGAGGACTTAGTACCCTATTACAACGCAACTATCCGCATGGCCGAGGGGTTTGCTAACTTCTACATCGACCATGTACCGCGCAGGCAAAATGCGCACGCCGATGCACTCGCATCCCTGGCAGCCTCCTTAGCTCTTCCAACTGGAGCAATGGAGAAGATATTCGTCTACAGCCACGACCTGTATTGCCCGAAAAATACTCTCAAGGACTATCATGAGTCAAAGGGAGATTGTCGAGGCAAAGAAGTGCTGGAATTGTCGGCCGGTCCAGAGCTTAAAGACTGGCGATTCCCCTACATCGACTATGTCTTGTACGGCATCCTGCCTGAGGACACCAAGGAAGCGGCTGCCATTCGAAGGAAAACCCCTAAATTCTACTATAATGCGACCACGCGAACATTGTATCGTCGATCGTATGACGGAATCTTACTTCGGTGTCTCTCACCAAAAGAGGCCCAGGAGGTATTGAAAGAGGCTCACGACGGTACGTGCGGAGCCCATCAACCTGGCCCAAAACTGGCATATCGACTCCAAAGGTTGGGTTACTATTGGCCCAAGATGGTTGCCGACGCTATCGCCTATGCCAAAAGATGTCATGCTTGCCAAATACATGGAGATTTTATCCATCAAGCACCAGGGTACCTCCACTCTACGGCCTCTACCTGGCCATTCGAAATGTGGGGCATGGACGTGGTTGGTCCTATCAGTCCGCCATCATCAAAAGGACATCGGTTCATTCTGGCGATAACCGATTACTTCTCCAAATGGGCTGAAGCCATCCCTTTGAAGGAGGTCAAGTCGTCGAACGTGATCAAGTTCGTGAAACATCACGTTATTTACCGTTTCGGCGTACCTCGGCGAATTGTCCATGACAATGGACCCCAGTTCATCAGCCAGGCTTTCCAGAGATTCTGCGCTAAGTTCAGAATCCAGAGTGTGTCTTCAACGGCATACTACCCTGCCGCCAATGGCCTCGCAGAAGCTTTCAACAAGACTATTGGCAATCTTCTCAAAAAGTTCGTCTCGAAAAGTCAACGAGACTGGGACGACAAGTTGGGTGAATGCTTATGGGCTTACCGCACAACTGTGCGAACCCCGACTAAGGCCACGCCGTTTTCCTTGGTATACGGATGTGAAGCCGTGCTTCCCCTGGAGATCCAAATTCCATCTCTACGCGTCGCCTTGACAGCAGAGATGACGGCAGAGGAGAAGCATCGACAGCGACTCCAGGAACTGGAGGCCTTAGACGACAAGCGTCTGCAAGCCCAACAGCAAATCGAGCTCTACCAGGCTCGAATCACCAGAGCCTTCAACAAGAAAGTTAAAGTGCGAACTTTCAAGAAAGGCGACCTAGTCTTAGCCGTCAGAAGACCCATGGCAATGACGCACAAGACAAAAGGAAAATTCCAACCCAAATGGGAAGGACCATTTGTAGTAGAGTCAGTCTACTCAAATGGATCATATCGCCTCATAACCTCGAATGGCGATACACTCATGATGCCTATTAACGGCAGGTTCCTGAAGAAATACTATCCCTAGACAGTATTCTTCAACTGATCAAGTTAAAAATACACCTCTGATCAGAAACATCCGACGCCTCCGACGGCTAAGGATAGAGGAAAATGTTGGCTTCTAAGCCCAACATAAGTCTTCGACAACTCATCATGCTGAGGGGAATAGCATGGCTAGCCCAACTCAAACGGTAGTTGGTAAAGGCATCTCAACTCCGTTGATAGCTGAGGGTTTGCTAAAAATCCTAAGTGGACTTGAGTCCACTCTTTCCTCCAAAATTCCTTACCAATTCTCATCCATAGAATGGTAGGACCACAAAATGCAATCATTACTACGTTAACACTATACCTCTGGTAATGAATACTCTTTGTCGAGTATAAACTTTGCTTGTTAACTCTGCATAGAGTAACAAACTCTCAAATTTGCCAAGTTAACACTATACCTCTGGCATTTCAAATTCCACTTGTCAATTCTCATCAATAGAATGACAGGTTCTCAAATTGCTCTTATCACGAGCCAATTCTTATCAAGTTAACATTACACCTCTGACAAACTACTGTTTAAGTTAACATTACACCTCTAAGCAGTACATCGAGTGCCTGTCAAGTTAATATCACACCTCTGATAGTCACCTTTCTTCAGACTTCCGTATTGAAGCTGAAATGGACGATGCCAAGTTAACACTACACTTCTAGCATCCGAGTCATCGCTAAGTTCAACAATACACCTATGGCCATGACCTTTCCTCGACTTCTTTGTCAAAGTCGAGACGACTAATGCCAAGTTCAACATTACACCTCTAGCATTATCCTCACTGTTAAGTTAAACATCACACCTATGACAGTGACTTCCTCAGTTTTCCCAAATAAAACTGAGATGCTGATGAGTTAAGTTAATACCACACCTCTAACTCATGTCCTTGTCAAGTTAACATTACACTTCTGACAAGACTACTTCTAAACCGTTAAGTTAATATCACACCTCTAGCGGTAAAGACCTTCTTCCTAGATTCCCCGCGAGTCTAGTCTCATTTGATACTCTCCCCGACAGAGTATCAAGTTCATTTAGAAACATTGTTGGTTAACATTACACCGTTAACAATGTTTCCGTCAAACTCCCCAGCTGATCTTAAATCAAGTTAATCCCAAATCATTGATAAAAGTTCATTTTCCCTGGGGGTACGAACTCCACTTGTCACTTTCTTTTACAAAGTGGCAGGTCCACCAAAAAATCATCCCATCCCTGTCAAGTTAATATCACACCTCTGACAGTATCATGAAAACTCCTGAAATAGGATCTTTCCTTACAAATCTTGACTCATTAAGATTACTACTATAATTTTGATAAGGTCAAAAGATTCCTTGCTTCACGTGTCTAACTGAAGACAAAAAGTTAAGACAATGAAGGAGGCAAAAAGAAAAGTGTCACTTTTATTTATATATCCAAGCATATGAAAGTGATACAAAACGCCCTCTTATACAATAAGATGAGTGTTACAATTAAGGAGTACAAAGAAGTCCCTCTCTCTCTCAGAGGCCGTACTCACTCCTTGAAACCGCGTCTGATCCCAGGTGCACAATTGGAGCCGATTGCGCCATGGCGATGACGCAAAAATCGAAAGCGCCCTAGCTGACTAAGCTAAGAGCAATGGTGTTCTTGAGGTCCAGCGGCAGCAGAAAGTCCTGCAACCCTTCATTCATCACCATCCCTTTCCCCAGCAGGCCATCCAACGGAGTGTCCTTGATGTCACTTCTGGAGTAGGGAGAGGAAGAGGATCTTTCCGCCACCGTAACCGCCGGAACCTCCTCGCCGTCATACCTGACCTGACCATCTCTTGCCATCAGACATGGTTGGTGCAGAAGATCTGAAGAGACCTTGGCGAGATTTGGGTCCTCGTCGGAGATATAATTTACTCTCTTACAAACGATGAGGACCATAATTTACTCTCTTACAAACGAACATTGAGCAAGTTCGCCCGCCGATATATTCTTTCCGGGGCCCAGCAAACCTGAAAAAGGACGAGCAAGCCTACCTGCAAAGAATAAACAAGAGAGTTAGAAAATCTGGAACTTAGTACACTTCGACAAAGAAAACTAAGTGACAGACACGGCAGTCATTGAAGACTTCAGACGCGGGAACAACCCGCACGGTCAAACCACCGCGTCGGCAGAAACAGACGCGAGTCAAAACTGTGCCACGCACAGGATTCAAACGCGGCCTCAGTTTACACCCGCGCTTAATGCACAAGACGCGAAAAACTTCAGAACGCCGAAAATTGCCATCTCTCTGTTGGGTGAACAGGAGTTGCAAGATTCAGGTCTGAAACGCGCCAAGGCAATGGCCATGAGCAAAGCTAGCGTCAAGAGCCCGCGTTTAGAGAAGTTCAAGTCACCGGCACAAATTCCAGAATAGGAATGCACCAGGATTTCATTCAGATGGCTATGCCAAAGTACAGGCTATGGACATCATCGGGGTGACATACCAGCAGAGGCCCCTGTCCAGAGTTGGCCACTCTGCATCCAAACGCGGGCGCGCAAGATGATCCGAGAGAGGATTCCTTCTGAAGAGACCAAACAGAAGCATGAGAGCTCTGGGTCATCTTCATCCACGGGGTCACCTTCACCCATGAAGACGGTTCTCTGAAAGATAACTCAAGGCGTGGTCTCTCAGAGCAAACAAAAGAAAACAATCCAAGTTTGGATTATTGAAAAGGGGGCACACCCTATTTATAGGCAATTCTCAACAACTGCCATTAATGGTGCGTCAATCGGAACCGTCGCGCACGACTGTCAAAGCCCAATCAAAAACGGACGCGTGGAACGCTGCTTTGGAAACCGTCGAAGTGCGCCGGTTTTTCAACCGCCAGCGTCGGTTCTGCATGCAAGAGCATTAACGCCTAAATCCATTGAGAGGCTGACGCGTGGATAACTGCCTTGGGAAGCAACGAACGACCCAGAATCCCAATCGACAGCGAAGACTTGACGTTCAAAGATCTCCTAAAATCTTTTAAGTCAGGTTGCATTAAACGCAGATGGGAAAGCCGCGTCCCTTCAGCAGACAAGGCTGTGTCTCTTGCGCCTGCTCGATCTGCGCAAAACATATTTGCGTTATTCAGAGCCGCGTCTCACCTTGAGATTGACGCTGCGTCTCACTCCATGGACTGACGGCCGCGTCTCACTTTATGGATCAATACTGCGTCTCATCTTTTGATTGACGCTGCGTCTCATCAAGAAGACCGCGTATCAATCTGTGATTGACGCCGCGTCTCATCAAAAGGACTTAGTGAAATCTAAGTTCCTAGTGAATGATGACCGCGTCTCACTCTGTGATTGACGCTGCGTCTCATCAAAAGGACTTAGTGAAATCTAAGTTCAGGTGGACTGACGCCGCGTCTCATTAAAAGAACTTAGTCCTATCTAAGTTTAGTATTCGCAGCCAGTGATCAAGAAGTTGGGTTCATCCGCAGCTAAGCAAAGAAGGTGGAGCCAAAAACTTCGAAACTTTTATATCAAAAGAATGATAAAAGTGGATACAAAACACTCTTGATAAATTGAGTGTCCTTTTCTTTACAAAAAGAAAAAGAAAAGAAGGCTAAATGTCCTGGTTCGCCAAGGAACGGATTTGTTCCCTAAGACGGTGAATCTCGTGTTGGCGTGCCCTTTCAGCTTCCATAATGGCCTGGTTCCGCAGCTCCGCTTCGGATAAGAAATTTCTTGCGGCCAGCTGCGTTCGCAGAGACTCCACCTTGGAAGAATGTAGAGACAGACTCTCTTCAGCTCGCGCCTTAGCAGCCCGTTGCTCCTCTAGCTCCTTCTTGAGGGTAACAAGCTTCTCCTCATTGAGCGCAAGCACAGCCTCTGCCCTGGCAATGGTGTCCCGAGCCCTGATGATGACTTGCTCTGTGCTCTGCACGGTAAGCTCGGATTTCCTTGAATCGTCAGCTAGTTTCTGACATTCAGCCTGGGAATATTCGAGGCTGCGAATCTCTGCAGCGATTTGTGCCTCCGCCTCCTGTCGCTCTCGCTCTTGAGCAGCTAGGAGCCTGGTCAAGGTGGCCTGGGCCTCACCAAAAGAGCTAGCATCTTCCAAAGACTCCAGCTCCTGCAGGCCGTCTCCCAGTTGCTCCACCACCCGCAGACACGCCTCGGCAAGTGAGGGGCCTCCGGTTAATTCGACATTCACAGCCAGATTTTTAAGAAGCGTCTGGGCAAACTGGAAGGTGCTGTTTTCACGTAAGATGAGATCAATACATGATCCCATCGAAGCGAAGAATTGTTGCACCATCTGACGTGCCAGTTCCTCCATGTCTTCACCACCTAGGAAGCTTCCCGACCCCTTTTCTGTCACGGGATAAGGGATATAGAGCGGATCCTCTCGCACCAGAGCCGTGCTGGCCGTCGATACGGCAAGAGCTAGACTGGCCGCTGACGCTTCCGGAGGTACTACCTCTGCAGGAGCCTCCACGACCAATGAGGGAGTAGTAAGCACAACCTCCTCAGAAACCTCCACCGAGACTTGAGCTGTATGGCCTTCTGGAAGGGTACCAACCATCGGACTCTCCACCTGAGCCCCCTCAGTCCTCTCTGCAAGTTATCGCAGCGTCAGCCACAATGATGGAAAAGCGAAACATTTAAAACGTCAGAGCTGCCTTACCAAGTTGGAGGTCCAGAGGTGTCGAACCCTGCGGGGTAGAATTCTCCCCGGCTTCAGTAGTAACCTCCTCGCCCGGCAGAGTGAGAGCCTCTTCAGCCTCAGTGGTTGCTTCCTCTTCTGGCAGAGTGGAAGGCTCCCCAGTTTCAACAGCTGCCCCCTTTGAGGGTATCTCAGCAGCCGAGACCTCAATCCCCTTGGGCCGGGTCAACTCTATCACCATCTCCTCAATATGGAGGAGGTTGTAGCCTCAGCATCTTCGGCCGACCCTGCAACATAAGAGAAGAATGTTAGAACATCCTCTTCGAATATGTAAAGAGAAATTAGGACAGAAGATGGAAAGAGTACCTTCAGCAGGGATAATCGCTAGCGGTGATACAGTCGATGGCTCACCCCCGTATATTTCTTCCTCCGAGATATGGGAGAACTTTTCGGATCAGGAAAAGTGGGTTCATCACCATAATCAACATCGTCTTCAAACTCGCTTTCCCCTGAGAGTGAGGAAGACGATAGCGCCTCACGCGAGACTCCTGCAGCCGGAGCCTTGCCACCAACTACCCCTGTGGTAGGGCTGGGGTCAGCCATCCGAGGACTGGAAACGAAGACAGACGGAGACCCGGGCTGTTGAGCTGAGGAAGACTCGGGCTGAGCCGACACCCCCGGAATATTGACATCTCCTCCGCTCATTATATCAACCTCTAGCTGCTCATCCTCGTCAGTGGCGGCGGATCGATCAACGAGCTCCCCTTCCTCCGCAGACCCGTGGCCTCTGCTAAGCGACCTAGGGGGACGGACTAAAGGAATGTCCTTTTCAGCTATGTCTTCCTCCCTCAGTGCCTCAACGACAGCAGGGAGCTCTTAAGATCGAGAGACTTCGGTTGCCAAGTCTCTTCGAACCTTCTTCGGAGTGGGTTCAGCAGTGGGAGTAGAGCCTTGACGACGCTTGCTCACCGCCTGTCGAGACTTAGTTGCTTGCGACTCTGCCCTAGACGCTTGTGGCTCCGCCCTTGGTGGTCGCGGCTCCATGGCTCGTGGCTCCCTTCTCATTCTTCGCCCGACCTCCTTTTGAGCCTTCAGGTTCTGTTCTATGAGTTTCGTCGGCTTACTAGAATCCGTCCTTGCCTCGAGACTTGCATTGATGCTCTCGATGCATGAAGACGCCGGAAAATAGTCTGGTGTTTGGATGGCCTGGGAGTACCAAGTGCAGAAGCTGAAGCTCGTACGGCACTTGGGCCCTTCGAGAGGTAGACGAAAAGTTACTCCCGTCCCTCCAGCCACACTATAGTACCAGGCCCGAGCACCCTCGAACAGGTTCCCTTCGAAGGCGAGTCGAGCATTGGGGTTCCCGACATAGAGCTGATCATAGCCGAACTGTCGAGCGAAGCGATTCGGCATGTACGGCTCAATGGTACATGACGTCCCTTGTCGAAAAAGCACATATCCGGGCCGGATGTTGAGCAACCACCAGAAGGCTCCCGCGGATAACCTCGTGAAGTCATCTGGGCCAACAGAATCAACAAGTAGATCCCCGGGAGATGCACCAGGGATCTGGGGGAGGCAGCGATTGAGCTGATAGTTCGCAGGGTCGGAAAGGCACTTCCGGACGTAATATATATAAGGTTCACGCCATTTCGAACCCTCCAATCGCTGTACAAAAGGGACAGAACTCTCCCTCCAACGCACCGCCGTCATCAAGGAAGGGTAATGCATCACGTACCAAGCCATGAGGTACGTGTAAGGCAGCTCGACACGAGGGTTGGGACGCTTCACCATCGGACTCCCCTCTGAGTCAACATACGGCTTTCCCTCGGAGTCTGCAGTTTTCGGTGGCTCGCAGAAACTCTTAGTGAGCGCCCGCAGCCCGCTCTGAATACCAGCCGCCACGGCCGGGAGAAGGGCTATGGGGTTGCCATGAGCCAGGAGCACCGCCGGGTACACCACGTCAGCAACAATGACTTCATGCGACAGCGTGGGCACCACACAGCGCTTCAGCCACAGCATCAGAAAGCCCGCCAACAACGCCCGATCGGAGATAGGGGTCCGGGCTTGATGGTGAAAGCTCTCAAAAATCAAGTCAGGGTCGAAACCATCCTCATTCGACTCCGTGGTGTAGAAACTGTCAGGAGCCTGGTCGATCCTGTCTTCAATCTCCCTGTCGGAGCTGGGAGCCAATCGGGTTATCAGATGGTCTTTGGTGTTGACGTTGTTGAACAAGTAACTGGCCCAAGACAGTTGCTTGACTCCCTGCGACCGCCATTTGGTTATCTGGCCGCAAATGTGGAAGTGACATAGCACTTCCCAGTAGGTCTCATATATGAGGGGAAACTCCTCCTTCAAATGGTGAAGCTCCACCGTGGTCGGGACATATTCCTCATAGGGAATGTCCCCTGTCGACAGCCCCGAGACCTCATGCAGCTCGTGCAGAGCAAGGCCCATCTCCCCGACCGGAGTGAAGAACGTTCCCGTCAAAGAATTATAACGCTCTAGAATCCCGAAGAAGTTCTGAGAGCTTTGAGGGATCCCCCACTGCACGGCTCTGACCGCTGGGTACAATCCCACACGCTTTAGCAGATCCCCGAGCTCGGTGAGGACAAAGCCGACCATCCTGCCCCACCAATAGTTCTCCGTGGAACGGACCCACCCCGGTGCACGGAACCCAACGGGATAATCACCCTCCGCTTCCATGAATGCGTTGAGAAAGGTAGTACCAAGTTGTGGTATCTCCCCAGCCGGAACATCAGACTTGCGCGACCCAGGGAAAAGGCCGATAACCGACCTGTCATGGCTGTCATGACGGTACACTTTGTGGGAGCCCAAATCACCGAGAGTAATCTCAGGGACATATCGAGAGAGGTCCCATTCCATCTTCCGAGGGACGGACATGTGCTGGAAGTAGGACAGCGGGAACATCCTCTCCATGTTCGGAAGAAAGAATCTTCCACCCCTTATTTGACGGAGCCATTTGTAAGTCCCGTCATATACGCGATAGCCGCCATCGTGGATACGATCTCCGAAGAAGAAGGCAGGCTTCTCCAGTTTGATGCCAGCATCCGTTGCAAATGCTGCATCAGTCATGAGCACCCGAAGAGTCCTCATGTCAACATTTGAGAGCCTCTCCCCACGAGCCTGCGACTTGTCAGCTGTCACAGGAACAGTCATTTGTAACACAAAGGTCAAGTCCCGGTCAGCACCCCCTACATGTCCAAAGTGGCGCTTCTTGGCGAGTGAAGTAGCAGGGCGTGGCGCTGCAAAAAGAAAAGGACACTTAGTTAGATACTCTATCAAAAGTAAGGAAAAAATGCTAAGTGTTCATAATCCGAACGCAGAAGAGACACTGGACGCAGGAATTATCAAATCCGCGTCCAGACCTGCGCATCCACGCAGAAGAGACACTGGACGCAGGAATTATCAAATCCGCGTTCAGACCTGCGCATCCATGCAGAAGAGGCACTGGACGCAGGAATTATCAAATCCGCGTCCAGACCTACGGGATCGGCGTCTCCACAACATTCTCCTTGATGTCACTTCTGAGGTGCGAAAAGAAGAGAGTTATCCACCTTAACCCTTCCACCACCATGATCGCCAGAAGTTAAGGAGGGTAACTCCCTTCCTTTCACATCCCCAGATGTCAAAGTGCTTGGACTCGGGTGCCAGATGAAACAGAACGCAAGGATCAAATCCGCGTTCTGTAAACTAAGTCCGCGTCTGAACCCTTCACAATTAGAAAATATTCTAAGTGAAGAATCTGAAGCGCAGGACCCAATGGCGCGAGGGTCCAAACCCGCGTCATGGTTATCAACCCAAAGACTACGTCTGGGAATCAAACACGATCTAAATTCGTGTGTTAAGGATTCTTAAAGGTTCTTGGAACTTCCTTTAATGGCGACCTAAAAGGCATTTACCTTGGAGACCTGGGAGAACAACATCCTGCGCAGAGGAGGAGCTGCCCCTCCGGGCATCGGCGACGGTCGCCTTTGAAGAAGAAGCAATCGGCTTGGTCTTAGGAGCCATGGCTAATTCGATCCAAGGTTCAAGAAGATGAACTGAAGAGGAAGTTCTCTTTCTTAATCTTATCAACGAGTGCGTTCGGAGAAGAAGAGGAATCCTCCCAACTGCGGCCTTTTATAGGCACAAGGATTCGCAAAGATACGCGGCGTATGGCTCGATGAATTCCGCGGCGAATCTCTGTTCGACGCGTGGAACAAAATCACTTTAACGCACAGAGAAGATCATGCGCCACAACTCTACGCGAACCGTCGCTCGACACGTAGCACGGATCATTTAATGCGCCAGGAAATCCGCGCGCCAAAAGGCGAAATCCCTTCGGTTCCCCAGGCCAACTGGCAGAGCAATCATGACGTGGCACGCACCCGACGGCCATGTCTCTTCGATGGTTATGCCCCGTCAGCATCGTCATAAATGCGCCCAGACAATCGCATCTATATTCAAAAGATGCGTCTCCCCGGAGTTCGCGTCTTCAGCTGAACATCGCGTCTACCTTATGAAGATCAGTCGCGTCTCCATTGCCAAAGGACGCACGTTACAGAAATCGCCCCCTTTACAGCAGTACCATCTCTGCTTTCTGAAAAAGAACCTGTGTTTGGCCTCCTGCCTCTGCAAAATCAGTTCAATAGTACACTGACGCACGCAGACGACCAACCACTCCTGGCTTAAAGCGCGCCAGTGACAGACTAAAAGCAATCGGGGAGGGTTAGACTGTGCATCTAGACACTCAACATGATCAACTCTGGGGGCATCAAAGAGTTCAACAGTACACTCACGAAGACCAACTCCAGATAAGATTAAACCCAGAGCATCAACAGTCTAGTCATGAAGGCGAACTCAGCTAGAGTCCAAAGTATTTCGAAATCCGTCCCAGTTAACTGCGGAATGTCGAAAACTTTGGAGGGGGTTCTGTAGGCTGTCTAAAAATCACAAAGACAAGCCACCAAAACGCAGAGATTCAAGATCAAGGCGCGTTGGCTCAACGCCCGCGTCTCAGCATCAAGGCGCGTTGGCTCAACGCCCGCGTCTCAGCATCAAGGCGCGTCGGCCCGAAGCCCGCGTCTCAGCATCAAGGCGCGTCGGCCCGAAGCCCGCGTCTCAGCAACAAGGCGCGTTGGCTCGACACCCGCGTCTCGGTTGCAACTACCCGGATTGCGGGGCCAATCACCGCGCATGTAGCGGGTAGTGGCCCCTCATTGTGGAGCATTTTCAGGGAGCACGATCACCCCCTAAAAACCATATAAATAGTCCCGTCACTATTGAAGACGAGGACGACAATTATCGGGCAAGGGAGGATTTTGGAGAAGGAAAAAATGAGATCATCAACAGAGAGAGAGAGAAAAGACTCTTCAGCGAGCTTACTGAGTACTAGCCGCTCTTCGCCTACCTCCTCTTCTAGAGTTTTGGTAGACGGAGCTGAGTTACTCCCTCTACCTGCCAAGGAGAAAATCCCTCGACGGTCCAGAACGGTCATCTGGTCAACGGAGAACAAGATCACTCTCCACCGCCACACGAAGAACCCAGCACTAAACAAAGGGGGAATTCAAGATTCAATATTCTCCCTCCCTTGTAACCGGAAGATTAGCCTGTTGTAATTTTTCATCTGATTCAAGGAAAAGTTACTCCAGACCCCCTTTTCCGCGTCAAACAAGAAGTTTCCTTTGCTATGGCTTGCACTCTTTCAAGATATCCATGCAAATACTTGTAATACAATAGATCCTATATGCGGGGTTTCCAAATTGTCCAATTATTTCCATCGAGGAAAATCATCTTGCTTGAAGTATTCTTCATGTCCTTAGCCAATTTGGCTCTAATAACACTCTGATAGAATTTGACACTACTAATCGATCACAGATTTTCTGCGAAATTATTAACCAAATCCACAACACTGATCAAACTCTCATTAGCCTGAAATTATTCACTACAAAGGACTCAACTCACCACTATAATGGTGTATCGATCCTTTTCCAAGAAATTGAAACGCCCAAACTCGAGCCTTCATAAGTTCTTTAAACCGTCACTTTTGCTACCGACTCGAAAAAAGTTGGGACGAAGCTCACTTTTTTCCCTTCTTTTTTCTCATATTTTTCTCTGATTCTTGGCTGTGATTATTGGTTACACCAATGAGGCTCTTTTATAGAAAATTAATTCTCCAAATCGCAATCGAACTCCAAGTCCAAGTCGCATTTCACGCTCTCTTTTTGAATCACGACCAGACTTCAGATTCTTTCTCGAGCCCGAGTCTGTGTTGCAGGAATTCTACTACACTATAGAGTGGGATTGAGCCTCCATGTGATGGGCCTACTTTGTGTTAGGATTATGACGTAAATACGTCGTGAAGGTAGACGAAAACTCGAAGATCAAAGAACAAATGTATACAAGAATCAGTGCACATTGTTGGCCCAAAGGCCTATCACCCTAGTTTTGATGATGATCAACTCATGAAGTTATGTTTACTAATGATCTTGTGTTTAATTAGTGACAGATTCATTATCAAGATCTTAGTAGGTGCATAGCTCAACAAAGGATAAAATGTCAAGATTTGGAGCTTGCACGGTGTGATCCAAGGAGTTTTTGGATCAAGCTTGGACCAAGTCAAGATGATGAGAAGCCTTCAAGTGAAGACTTCAAGAAGATGAAGACTTGTGTCTAGGTATAAGATTTTGTTTTTGTTTTAGTTAAAAATGTAAAGGATAGATAGTTGGTGGATTGCTCAAGTATACCATGCACACACACTCTTGATAGAATTGTTTTCATAAAGATTTTTTTTTGGTTTAGAAAAGATTTTCATTTTGGAAAAATACAAGTTTGGTTTTGGTGTTTCTCATGTACTTATCTTTTAACCAAAACCAAGTTTAGAGCTTTATGACAAAAACATAGATATTTCATTATGATTGTGTAGTGGATCATATCCATACACACTATGCCTTAAAAGTATATCTTGTTTTTGTATTTGATGAAGATTTGGAAAAATATGTTTTGGAAAAAATTGTTTTGGAAAAACAGTTTTTATCATGAGCCAAATATTTCCAAGTTACAAAAATAGTCCAATCTTTTATAACATGACTTGATTTTGTGCAAGCATGTTTGTTTATCAAGTATATTGGTTAAAACTATTTTTGTAGATTTTTTATGTATTTTATGGGATTTTATTTAAGCCAAAAAGACAAACTTTTTAATCCCAGAAAACTGTTTTCAGGCTTCAGCTAGTCGACTTGCCTACCTTTATAGTCGACTAGTCCTGGAGTCGGCCGACCGGACCGGTCGACCGACGTGCACAAACGTGCACGCCTTTGTGTACTGGTGGACGGTCGACCATGCCGGTCGACCGCTCCAGAGAGCAGTGCTCTCTGGAAAGTTCGGCTGACCGCACCGGTCGACCGTGGCTCCAACGGTCAGAAATCCGACCGTTGGCGGTCGACCGGGCGGTCGACCGGCAGCTCTGACAGACCCCAATGGCTATATTTTTCTGGCCTATAAATTTGGGGGTTTGGTCATTGTTTGGAGCTAAGATTTTGGAGTCTCTTAGAGCCAGTTTTTCCCAGACTTTTAGAAGAGTTTTCTCTACAAAATAGAGAGTAAATATTTCCTATCTAAAGGGAAGTTTTTATAAAGAGTGTTAAAAGAAAGTCTTTGAGTTTTCCTCCACCTTTCACATCCTTATTTTTCTCACACCACACTTGAGCATCCATTGATTATTCATCCTATAGGTGTGTTGTAGTGAGAGTGCTTTAGGTGATCAAAGTGTTGTGATCATCAAAGATCTTTTCTTTGTTCTTTGAGGAGACGGGCAAGTGTGCTCGTCGTTGTTTTGAGTTCGGGTGCGGACTCGGTTGTTTGAGGTGCGGCCTCGGCGAGCCGGTGGGCTTGCGGTGTGTAAGGGACTAGAGAGTCCGAGGGCTTGTAGGTGTTGCGGCACCGAGGAGAGATCCATTGGGATCTTGCATAGTGGAAATCCTTCGTGTGTCGAAGGCGGGGATGTAGAGCAAGTGTGCTCGAACCTCGAAACATACCCTTGTGTTTGCGATTGCCATCTCTCTCTCTCTCTCTCCTTTATATCTTGCATAGTTTATATTGTCTTTACATTTACATGCTTGATATATGTTGTGTGTATAATTGATATATATACTTGCGTGGGATTGTTGCTAACACTTGTATTCAACCAAGAGAGCCAACGCGGCACCTCAACCCATTCAAGGGGAATCTAAAGGAGTTTGTCCAGAGCCCTTCACGGGGAATTCGGCAACGCTCTTGTGTTATACATAGTGTATAGTGTAAAAGTCTTAATTTGGTCATAATTGCTTTTAGCTTCCGCATTATTTGCATAATTCATCATTAAGTGACCATTAGATTAGCCTTCACCTATTCACCCCCCTCTAGGTGAACCTACAATTGGTATCAGAGCTTGGTACTCTGATTTGGGTCTAACAACCTAGAGTTAAAGATCCTCATTTTAGGCTAATCACAAGATTTTGTACACACACCATGAACTTCATGTCACCACCCACCTTTGACATTCTTAACATCCAAATTTGGAAGGTTAAGATGTCATTGTACCTCAAGGCCTTAGGCATTCATGTATATCTTGCCACTACTAATAATGTATATTTTTTAGATGGTAAGAATTTTGAGGCTAATGCAAAAGCCCTTCATGCTATCAAGTCAACCCTAAATGATGATTATTTATCTAGGGTTTCTAATATTGAATCGGCTTTTGTAGTATGGAACATCATCACCTCCCTTAGCGAAAAAGATCTATACTATGCGGGGAGTGACTCGGACGTTGGAAGCAACACCTCCAGCAAGTGCTACATGGTCCAAGGGGATAACCCCCTTGAGGTAAACTCCGAATCCGATGATGAAGACATGTCATATGATGAGCTTTCTACATTTTGTCAATTATTGTTTGAAAGACATGACATGATTAAGAAAGAAATAAAAATTTGAAAAAAGAATATTGCTTGCATGCATGTAGAACAAGATTCTTTTAAATCTAACATTGCATGTTTAAAAAAAGACAACACAAATTTGAAAAAGAATTTTGATGCCATGCTTAATGAAAAAGATTCATTAGAAAATAAAATGGCATGCTTGGAAAAAGAAAATAAAGATTTGAAAAATGAGAATGTTTCCTTATTTTCAAAATTAAATGATTTGTGTGAAGGAAACAATACTTTGAAAAATAAAATTGATTTGGTGGAAAAACAAAAAGAAGTTGTTTTTCAAGAAAATATTACTTTGAAAAGAAAATTTGTTGAAAAAGAAAAAGAATTTGTTTCTAAAAAGAAAAAGAAAAATGATTCTATATCTCACCATGCCTTACATGCCACAACTAATGAGATTAAGAATTTGAAAAATAAAATGGATGGTTTGAGTTCAACTTTGAACTCTTGTGCTTTTATTCATTCTAAGTTGGAGTCAATGTTTTCAAAGAAACAAACTCCACACATTCATGCACATCATAACCATGCATTTGCTTATGTTGCACAACATGATCACACTCCTACACATAAGCATACTAAGGTGTACGTATGTACACATTGTGGCCGCAAAGGCCATTTAGCAAAGTTTTGTTATGACAATATTAATTCTCTAAATTTTGCTAATTATAAAAATGTTTGGGTTCCTTACAAGACTAACCCCAAAGGACCCAAGAAAATATGGGTACCAAAACTCCCACCTTTTACTTTTGATATAGGTGAGGGTTCTCACAAGACGTGAGAGGATTGGTGCCTTGGTAGTGGATGCACTTGGACTTGATGGACAAACATTTGGATGTATCGCTATCAAGGAGCTTTGGTGGAACAACCACCATATTTGGAGCTTTGGAGTTGGTAACACTCTCTAAACTCCTACTTTTATTTACATGCTTATTCATTTGATATCATATAGCATGTTCATGTTTTATGTATCTTTGTGCTTCATGTGGTATGAACTAGTTTAAATGTAGATTTTATCAAAACTTGCATGTATACATGTACAAATAGTGAATTACAATTGACTCATATATGATTGAACTTCATGCTCATTTGTATCCATTATATGCATATGTATAGTCTAGTTTTGATGATTCTCTTTTTTACATGTTATACCTATTTTATGCTTTACTTCATGTATATGTATTTTAAATTCAAATCTAATAAATATACATGTATACCCGTGAGTCTCTTGCCTTCATGCAAATACATTTGATAGACTCTTTTATATTTGGGATATGTATGTGTATTGTTAGGATTGGATTAATCATACATATACCATGAAGATTAGTGTTCTGATGAAAAATGATTTTTCGTGTTTTTGTTAAAAATGTGACTTATGAGCTTCAATGACTATTTTCATAAAAATGCTATTTACATGATCATTTAACACTCACACTTTTATTAAAAACATTTTGAGCCTTATAGACCATGAGTGCTTAAATTTTTATGTATCTAGTTATGTTTATGAAAAACATAAGATTTGATATATTTGAAGGATCTTTAACTAGTTTTTTAAAAATAATTTATACTAGTTATTTGTTCTTCAAATAATTTTTAAGATTGACACATGATTCTATTTTTCTCAAAATTTGATGCTTCATGATTTGAATACTAGTTTATATGTTAGTTTTATCAACACTAGGATTTATACTTGAACATATTGTGGGCCACAAATAAATCTATTTATATTTGTGCTTGAATGCTTATTTGAACTCATGAAATGTACTTGTATTGCTTGGTTTTGATGATACATACATTTTTAAACTTATATTCTCTTTTTGGATTTGATTTATGGTCATGTGTTTTCATTTCATGTATATGTGTATTTTGCCAAACTTTAAGATATACATGTATACCTCTTGAGTCATTTGCCTTTAATGCAAATCTATTTATATGGACTCAATTGTGTTTAAGAGATATGTATGTATACTTATTGTGTTATCAAAACATACATATTTCTTGAAATATAAATTTTGTTTTTAATGAAAATTGTGTGATGATTTTAAAAGAATATTGAGCTTTATTGACATTTTCATGATACCATGTTTCACATAACACTAGTGCACTCACCTCTTTTGAAAATTTTATGGACTTCATGGATATTAGAGTGTTTTAGTGCCATGTGATTTACTTGTGTTTCATGAAAAACATTTTTGCTTTATTCCTTACTTGAAGGATTTTGTACTAGTTTTAAAACATTTTCATATTAACTAGTGCAATCTCTTCATTTGGTAGAGTTTTTCAAACTAAGCTTATTTTCAAATCTATTTTTGAAAACCCCTACCATCTATGAGAGGATGGATGGGCGATTATGCCTTGTATGCTTCATTGAAAATCTTCTATCTTGTGCATATGAAGGGTGGTAGGTTATGAGATATACACTTGATTTTATTGTTATGTCAATTGGTATCATTGAATCGTTTCAATTGGTATCAATATGAACTTATTTTGTATATACTCATATTTTATTTCTTATATATATGTATGTTTCAATTTCACTTGGTATACTCATTTCTCATACATATATATGATTTCCATGTGCTTAACTCACAATTGGCTCACATTTTTAAAAGCACAAGTTTATGATGAAAAATAAAATTTTTTTTGGATCATTATGTTTACCATTGATATCAAAATGCTTCAACTTCATATTTGTTAAATGTCAATTGGTATCAATATGTTTTAAAAAAAAAATGATTGCTTTCAATTTGGTATCTTAAAAATTTGTTTGTTTTACAATAGCTCTGATACCTTTAAAAATTTTGTTTAAGAAAAATTAAAATTTTTTTTTTTGATATGTATTTCCTATATGCAAGGAGAGCTTAACATCTCTTCTACATATAGATTCATGTTGAGTATATTATAAATTGAGGAGCTTAACAACTCATCTTTATATGATATACGTGTGTAGGGGGAGCTTCACATCTCCTCTTATGCATTACATAATATGCGTTATGTGAATTAGGGCTTGTCATCTCTCCTTCATGTAATGCATATGTGTAGGGAAACTAACTTAGCGTCTTTCTCTTCATGGATGTATATCGCATATAAATCTTTATTGATTGACTTGTATTACCCCTTCTTGATCTTTTTGTTTTTGACAAAAAGGGGGAGAAAAATTTGTTTGATTTGATTTTACTTTGAACCCTTTGTTGATGATTGACAAAAAGGGGGAGAAGTATTTGAGTATATATGCATGTTTTCATTGCTTAAGGGGGAGAAGTATTTGTCTTCCTTGTTATTTATGCATATAAGTTTTGTTTTGCAAATAGGAGAAAAAGATTTATTTTGTTTCATCTCCATCATTTGCATACATATTTATGAGCTTCATTGTCATATATTATTATTTATGTCTATGCATGAGTTAAGGGGGAGCTTCCTTGAAGCTTTACTTTAATCCATGCATATATAACCTCATGAGTTTTGTCATCATCAAAAAGGGGGAGATTGTTGGCCCAAAGGCCTATCACCCTAGTTTTGATGATGATCAACTCATGAAGTTATGTTTACTAATGATCTTGTGTTTAATTAGTGACAGATTCATTATCAAGATCTTAGTAGGTGCATAGCTCAACAAAGGATAAAATGTCAAGATTTGGAGCTTGCACGGTGTGATCCAAGGAGTTTTTGGATCAAGCTTGGACCAAGTCAAGATGATGAGAAGCCTTCAAGTGAAGACTTCAAGAAGATGAAGACTTGTGTCTAGGTATAAGATTTTGTTTTTGTTTTAGTTAAAAATGTAAAGGATAGATAGTTGGTGGATTGCTCAAGTATACCATGCACACACACTCTTGATAGAATTGTTTTCATAAAAGATTTTTTTTGGTTTAGAAAAGATTTTCATTTTGGAAAAATACAAGTTTGGTTTTTGGTGTTTCTCATGTACTTATCTTTTAACCAAAACCAAGTTCAGAGCTTTATGACAAAAACATAGATATTTCATTATGATTGTGTAGTGGATCATATCCATACACACTATGCCTTAAAAGTATATCTTGTTTTTGTATTTGATGAAGATTTGGAAAAATATGTTTTGAAAAATATTGTTTTGAAAAAAACAGTTTTTATCATGAGCCAAATATTTTCAAGTTACAAAAATAGTCCAATCTTTTATAACATGCCTTGATTTTGTGCAAGCATGTTTGTTTATCAAGTATATTGGTTAAAACTATTTTTGTAGATTTTTATGTATTTTATGGGATTTTATTTAAGCCAAAAAGACAAACTTTTTAATCCAGAAAACTGTTTTCAGGCTTCAGCTAGTCGACTTGCCTACCTATATAGTCGACTAGTCCTGGAGTCGGCCGACCGGACCGGTCGACCGACGTGCACAAACGTGCACGCCTTTGTGTACTGGTGGACGGTCGACCGTGCCGGTCGACCGCTCCAGAGAGCAGTGCTCTCTGGAAAGTTCGGCTGACCGCACCGGTCGACCGTGGCTCCAACGGTCAGAAATCCGACCGTTGGCGGTCGACCTGCAGCTCTGACAGACCCCCAACAGCTATATTTTTCTGGCCTATAAATTTGGGGGTTTGGTCATTGTTTGGAGCTAAGATTTTGGAGTCTCTTAGAGCCAGTTTTTTCCAGACTTTTAGAAGAGTTTTCTCCACAAAATAGAGAGCAAATATTTCCTATCTAAAGGGAAGTTTTTATAAAGAGTGTTAAAAGAAAGTCTTTGAGTTTTCCTCCACCTTTCACATCCTTGTTTTTCTCACACCACACTTGAGCATCCATTGATTATTCATCCTATAGGTGTGTTGTAGTGAGAGTGCTTTAGGTGATCAAAGTGTTGTGATCACCAAAGATCTTTTCTTTGTTCTTTGAGGAGACGGGCAAGTGTACTCGTCGTTGTTTTGAGTTCGGGTGCGGACTCGGTTGTTTGAGGTGCGGCCTCGGCGAGCCGGTGGGCTTGCGGTGTGTAAGGAACTAGAGAGTCCGAGGGCTTGTAGGTGTTGCGGCACCGAGGAGAGATCCATTGGGATCTTGCATAGTGGAAATCCTTCGTGTGTCGAAGGCGGGGATGTAGAGCAAGTGTGCTCGAACCTCGAAACATACCCTTGTGTTTGCGATTGCCATCTCTCTCTCTATCTCCTTTATATCTTGCATAGTTTATATTGTCTTTACATTTACATGCTTGATATATGTTGTGTGTATAATTGATATATATACTTGCGTGGGATTGTTGCTAACACTTGTATTCAACCAAGAGAGCCAACGCGGCACCTCAACCCATTCAAGGGGAATCTAGATGAGTTTGTCCAGAGCCCTTCACGGGGAATTCGGCAAGGCTCTTGTGTTATACATAGTGTATAGTGTAAAAGTCTTAATTTGGTCATAATTGCTTTTAGCTTCCGCATTATTTGCATAATTCATCATTAAGTGACCATTAGATTAGCCTTCACCTATTCACCCCCCCTCTAGGTGAACCTACACACATGAGTAGTCGACTAATATAGGGTATAGTCGACTAATTACCTGGATTAGTCGACAAAAACATTGTATAGTTGACTATGTTTAGCCAACAAGAGAGTTGGGGTTCTCAGGATTTGTCAGAGTAGTCGACTAGGATTTGGACTAGTCGCCTAATACTGTGTATTAGCCGCCTAGTTCCTTCGCCTAGTCGACTAATGTCGGATCTGGCAGTTTTCTTTTCTGAAACTGTTTTTAGTCCGAATTGAATTCGAGTTTTCTTTATTCTGAGACGGTGATTGTTCATATTGATAGAGTTTATTTAGGACTAGGAGAGTTTTTTGATCTATAAATAACTCCTTAGGGGTGGCCTTCAATGTATTCCAAGAGAAATCCAATGAATTATTAATTTCTAAGGGTGTAATTTATCTAGGTGAGAGATTCGTAAGAGAAGCTTAGCACAAGAGTTCGCTATTCTTGACGGCCATCAAGGGCTTATAATCTTCTCAACGTGAGGTGTAAGTAACTTTTATTGAACTCCCTAAAGTTTTAATAAAGTTTCTTCTCCTTCTCCTGTAAATGTACACACGATCTATTTGATTAATAGAACCATGTTATATTATTTGTTGGTTTTCTATCTATTTTAGAATATCTTCTTCTCTTCTTCACGGTGCCTTAGTAGATCCTGTGGTTTGTTTCCGCTGCGTCGGCCCAGTCGATCTGATCGTGGGGGCGTCCTTCCCTGAATTCACAACAATTTGTATCAGAGCAAGGTAACTTGAAAATATCTGCAATCAAGTTTCATATTCAGATGTTCGATGGCGTCATCAATTTCAGTAGGTGGCAGATTAGGATGAATGACATCTTTACCCAGAGCGGGTTAAAGACAGCACAAATCGGGAGGGAGAAAAAATCTCAAGACATGTAGCAAGAAACTTGGCAAGAGTTGGATGAGAAAGTCTTGATGACTATTCAGCTTTACTTAACGGACGAAGTGTTGGATGAGTTTTCTACAGAGAAAATAGCGTCTTCGTTGTGAGAGCGACTTTAGGACCACTATCTGAAGAAGTGGTTGGCGATTTGATTCTGAGACAACGTCTCTTTCTTCTCCGCATGCATAAAGGTACACCTATCAAGTCTTATATTGCAGAATTTTCTTATATTATCAATGATTTAGATAAGAAAGAAGTTAAGATAAAAAATGAGGATCAATTACTTCTATTACTGTGTTCTTTACCTTCTTCATATAAGAGTTTTAGGAAAGCTATCATCTATGGAGGCAAGTCAACAATTAAGATTAATAAGGTCAAGGAGCATCTGCTCAATAAGGACAAAATTGATACCCAGTTGACGGGTGAGTCTCATCATGATGATTCCGGGCAAGTTCATTATTCAAGGGAGTAGAGTAATAATGAAAGTTTCACGAGTAACTCAAAATATAAAAATTTGACGTGCAACTATTGTCACAAGAAGGGGCACATTAAAGTTGATTGTTGGCTTCGAAAGAAGAAACAACCATATGCTAATGTCACTGAATTTGATTGGAGAAGATAAAGAACAACGCAATATTCTATCTGTTACAGAGAGATCAGTTGATAACAAAGATGGATTATTGACTCTGCATGTTTGCATCACATCAGTTCCAATAGAAAAATATTCTCTTCATACACTTCGGTTCAAGGGGGAGAAGTCTTCATGGCCAACAGAGAGTTGAGGTTCTCAGGATTTGTCAGAGTAGTCTACTAGGATTTGGGACTATGTATTAGTCGACTAATGCCCTGGCCTAGTCGACTAATATCGAATTTGGCAGTTTTCTGAATCTTTTTGAGTCCGAGTTGAATTCGAGTTTTCTTTATTCTGAGGCGATGATTGTTCGTATTAATGGAGTTTGTTTAAGACTAGGAGAGTTTTATAGTCTATAAATAATCCCCTAGGGGTGGCCATCAATGTATTCCAAGAGAAATCTAATGAATTAGTAATTCCTAAGGGTGTAATTCATCTAGGTGAGAGATTCATGAGAGAAGCTTAGCCACAAGGGTTCGTTGTTCTAGACGACCATCAAAAGCCTGCATTCTTCTTAGCATGAGGTATAAGTAACTCTTATTGTACTCTCCAAAGTTTTAATAAAGTTTCTCCCTCCTTCTCCCGTGGACGTACGCACAATCTGTTTGTTCGATGAAATCGCGTTATATTATTTGTTGGTTTTCTATATATTTTGGAATATCTTTTTCTTCTCTTCTTCACGTTGCCTTAGTAGATCATGTGGGTTGTTTCTGCTGCGCTACCCTAGTCAATCTGGTCATGGGGGCGTCCTCCCCTGAATTCACAACGCTTTGGGCTAGACCCCACCCAAACAATATTCTATATGAAAATTCTTTGAATATTCAATTAATTATTTGTTTCCTTAAACCTAGACAACCACGTTCTACAAAATTTGTATTCAAATGCTTTTGTTATTTGAATTCAAGCCCAAAGCACCCATTTGACACCCTAGGTGTTTGTATTTTTTTTTTTTTTTTGTTTTATCTCAGCATTATCATATGACAATACTTTTAGCGGTCATTTTAGCCTTTAGAGTCCTCTTTTTATTTTTATTTTTTTAAGGAAAAAAAAAGCTGTAACCGAGACTTGAATATAAATTCCACGCAACTTACTCTTACTTATCTTGAAAAGTGAGAAAAGTCTTCTCTATACAGGCACAGCACCATGCATTTTCGTTCTACATTTGTTCGAATAAAATGTTTAGCTAATTAGCTGATTTGAATTTGCGAATTATTATAGATAATTCATTAGAAGAATGGAAGGAATTAAAAGAAAAGATACTGTCCTAATTTTAAAAAATGCCCAGGGAGTATGACATACTCTCTCCACCAAGGATGTCATACTTTCAAATACAAGTGCCATCTTCACTTTGCATGCCCTCAACACGTATTCTTGACAGTCGTTGCTTCATGAAAGATCGTAGATTCATATTGAAATTAGACCTTCATTCTTAAAAACAGAAAAAGGAACTGAAAAACATAATAATAATGTTACCCTATATGATTGGAGAGCGACATTTTTTCTCGTATATCATTGCGAAGAATGGAGTATAATCTACATGTAACATGCACGCGCAGATGTGAAAGTGTTGAGTGACATGATGAGCTCATACACCTTGTATTGCAGAAGATATAACCATACGCTTTGTATCGCAGAAAGGGAAGTAAGACCATTGCTCTCATATTCTTTTTGAAACAAAGTCCGTAGTCAAAACTCAAAACTTGCAACTAATTATAACCCAGTACAACTCTCTTTAGACTGACAATCTTCCACCTGAAATAGACTTACAGAAAACAGTCATTCGACTTGAACTGATAAAATATAAATATACATACATAATTAGATGAAAAAGAACAATTTTCCACATACAACACATATGTACAGCATAGCATTTGGAATAAATTATCTTCGAAAAAGGGGAGAAATGAGGTATTGATCACAACATCCCATCTTGAATACCCTTTGGCAAAATCTGGCCCAGTAAAAAAATAAATTTAGCACTTTAAGAGGAGGCCAGCAAACGCAAGAGCTAAACAACTCGAACCCATGTTCCACCGCACATTGGACACCCGTGAGCCCAACGACTGATCCACCATGCTTCCTTTTCGTTTGCAGGGTTGGGCGCACCATGTTGTGCAAATGCACACGTCTGCCGCAGACATCTTATGCACTGCACGGAACAGAAAAATAAAATGTCAATTCAATACACAAATTTAGACAGTTTCTCTTCACTGCTGACCATGAAAAGGCATGTAGCAGCATTTTGTTTTTTAAAAGATATTTCCACTAGGGTAATAGTATTAATAGAGTGCTCAATACCGCGCATTATAGCTTGTGTTACCTGCCACATTAAAGCAGATGCAAATTGAATATAACTAAAGTTATTTATTCTGAAAGTCCTTTAAATGCCCATGTTGGTGAATTTTAGTCCGTATGTGCTCCAATTGTGAAGATCATGAGAATTTTTATGACAATGAAAGTAACTAAAAAAAAAATTATTGTCAAAGTTCAATAAATGTATAAGCTGGTGAATTTAGTATGTGCTAAAAAAATTTACATGAACTCAAACAAGCTTGCTGTGCAAAATATTGTTTTCTGCAACTGAAGTATTCACAAGCCCTACTAAGCATTTTAATTTTTGATGTTAATCTGTGACACCATCACCATATACATGCATGTTCCTATCATAACTAGTTTAAATCATCAATATCCACTACTAACCCACTATTGATCACATTGGTAGAGTCAGCAGTAGGCAGATCATATGAAACCCGTCTGGACAAACGCAAATAGGCTTTGTGGTATACTATATACTCTCAATACCTGGAGCATTGGCCATGGCACATCTAGAACTCAACAACTAAGCTCCTCCAAAATATATAATTAATTAATCAGGACTATTGTGTTTCGCTTCTCCACTTCTGTTTTAAAAAAAAAAGACAAAAAACCATCGTGAAGCATTCAACTCCGTTATCTCTTCTCCAAGGCAGTGAATGGTGATTTTCTAGAATCTTAATCTCCCATCCTGATATTGGCTATATATTCTTCAGCATCTTCCTCTACTGAACACAAACATTTTGATTAATGGACACGCCTCCCACCAACGAAATAATTTCAGCAGAGTATATTGCACATTTACTTGGAGTAAAAGAGTCCAGGAAACAGAACAAGGGATCTGAGTATGAGCTTACAAATGCAGAGACTTTCACAAGGTTGTCAGGGAACTGATGGGGGTTGAACCGGCCTGATGAATGGTTAGCATGAAGATTGGGAGATTAACTTTGATTCTGCAATTCACAATCCAAGTAAAAAAAATTGCAGTCCCTAAATTCCGGACTAGGTGTTTCAGGAACCGGAGGGAAAAGATGTGTCTGTAATATGCACTTCTCCTATACAAATAACAATAAATCCAGGCATGGGATTTAAGGTGCATAAAGTAGTTCCAAAAGCAAGCGGAAACCCTTATGGCCTGGCAGGCACTGGAATCGTATCTGTATTGTCAATTTCTGCAAAAGATACAGGTAGAGAAGTTGTACTCATACAGTAATCACCATGGGAGAATGCTATCAAGATTTATATTGGTAGAATTAAGAGCAAAGATGATGTTGGATTTATCATCAGCTGTGTAATTTGATCCCTGAACAGCAATCTTGAGAGGATGTGATCATGTGAGAGAGTGATCAAATTTAGATATCTAATTGAAACGTCTGAAGCATACACAAACAGTGTAGACAGTGCATATTATGGTCTTGAGAAGGCGGGATTCTAGATGGAAGAATCTGCTATTAAGGTCTAGGACCACGAGAAGCACCATAATAGGTGTTTAAATGTAATCTCTGGATTTCTGACAGAATGGGTTACCCCTTTGTTTGCAGGCTTTCCATGTCAAGGGAATTTGGTTTGGAAGAACAAACATGTTAGGATAGCAAAATAAACTGGCCATTAACACATTCAGAGATCACAGGAAATTCATCGCTACTTCTAAGATCCAGATAATACTACAGGAGTAATATTTCGGAGATTGAGACACACTTATAAGTTCTAGCTGATACCACAGTGGTTATACACCAGACACTGTGAAAGCATGCGAGGGCGCACACACAAACACACATGGCGAATCCTGGATTGCGAGTGGGAAGAAAATGGTTGCAAGATATATCATGTTTCATGTAGCACTTAAAGTAATTTGCTGACAGAGAGTAATGAAGGATTTGAATTGAATAATAGATTGACATTGTAGCCTTTTCTATGATGTGATAAAAACATGGATATTAAGCTTTTTATGTGCTGTTTTAGGTTGGTGGTACATATGTATAACAATAGATTAAAGACCTAAAATCATCCTCAGCAAAAATGCCCACTAAAACTTTTATTTGTGCATGTGTGCATGCAAATACAAACAAACACACGCATTCAGAGACATAGAACATGCAGTGGATATCACAAGAAAAATATTTTACCAAAAATTTCAAATTCTTTTAAATTTATATCTCCTAAAAGAGTGTCCCCTATATTATTTTCCCTTTCAAATGTTAAAATTGTCAATATACCTGTTAAGAATATAACCACAAAATATAGATGTCTATTAAGAATTCTTGTTGATTTTATGCTAGGCTGTTTTTCATTTTTCCATACTTTAGCTTTCCCATTTAGATTATTTCCACTTCAATAACCATATGAATTGTTCAGATTGGACAGTAAATTATATTATTTATTTATATTCTATATAATTATATTAAACAACAAAAAGATTGTGGTCTATCTCTTTAGATGAGGAATAATGTGGCCTATAGATGCAAGAGACAAATATGAAATCTTTGAAAAACAAAATAAACGAAGTCAAACTCTTTATCTCAACGTCCAGCTTTTTTAAGGTTCACGTGCCAAACACTTGAGCACTTTGACACTTGTATCACTTACCCAATTAACTACAGAATAGAGAGGTTTAAGAATAATAATTTATATGCGTAGCGGATCCATGTCCAAGGATCAACCACTAAGTACTTGAAGACTAACCCATTCACTAAAGGCTCCATGTGTACTTTGAAAAATATCCAATACGTTTTATGCTGCCCTTTATCAGTCACGAGAACAAAAAGGCTAATTTTCTTAATACCTCTTTAAACTTTTATAGTTTTCCGAAACCCCCCCTCAACTTATGGAATCCCAGATAACTACCTTGAATTATCTCAAAATTTTCTAAAAACCACCTTCCATTAAACAACCATGTGGTCAGTACTCACATTGGTTACGCATAAGTAATTTATCATCAAAATACCCTTAATTTATGACCCGAAAAAAAAATATGTTATCCATGTGATGATTTAAGCGTATGATCGGAATCACTTTTAGTTGCTTTCTATTGTAGTCTTTTTATTTGCTATTATTGTAGGCTTTTATTGTTTAGTGTCACATCGTTTGTGAAAGAGAATTTTACTTTGTAGTAGCTTATTTAAAGAGGCTCAACTCGATGAATAAGATAGACGATGATTAAATAAAAAAATTTCAGTTAAATTTTCTTGAGCTCTCGAGTCTTGAGATTGGATGTGAAGCCCGTGATGTAAGGGGTGCGAAGCCCAACTCTATCCATTTCTTATCTCTAAATCCTAATTTCTCGTTTCTATTTTCTTGTCAAAACTCTAGTTTCCAATTTTTAATTTGAAGGTGATTGCGATCCTCCCGTGTTAAATCAGTTGGGTGTCATAGCTTAGGTCTCAATCCCTTCAATTTCGTTTAGATCCACTTCCCCCCCAAAAAAAATTAACAACAATGTATTGTTCATCTTCCAGTTCTTATCCCCCCGTTCCCATCTACTGTTCATAAAAAAAAAACACTGTTCCAGTCCACCTGTTCATCTTCATCTCATTCAACCAAAAAAATTACATTGTAGCAAATTTCCCGAAATTCTCACAAAATTCCATTCAGAATCCAAATCTCTATTGTACATCATCTTCCCAAATTCCCAATTCACAAACCCTAACCCTATAATTCCATCTCTCGCTGCCACCACCCTTATCATCTACCCCAACACCATCGCCACCATCCATCACCTTCATCGTCACCACCAACCTCAACATCTCCATCCCCCAACAACTCCACTGCGCCATCACCACCATTGACAGTGACATCACCATCTCCACCCACTCTGCCATCATCTACGCCACCAAATCATCATCTCTGACGCCACCCACCCCGCCTTCATCCTTGGCAGCCACAAACAGTCTTGTCACAGATCCAACCACCTCGCCGCCGATCAGAACCCCATCCACATCGACCACCACCAATCAAATCTCCTCCACCCAGATCTCCTCCAGTTGCCGACGACACCGACTGGTTCCACTCGTCGCCAGACCTCGCCGCGACGACCGCACTCGCGATCTCGCCCGCACTAGATCTTCGTCGAGACGACTTTGCCACCGCCACCGTGATCTCTTCATTCCCTTCATCCCCGACGCCACACAGTCCCTCGTCGTCAGATCTTCATCTCAGAGCAGCGTTGCCGTTTATTAGTCATCACCGCCATGTCGTCACCGCTCATGCTCCGCCGTCAACTCAAAAAGGGCTTGCAAGCCCTAACTTCGAGCAGTTAAGGGAGTTAGGTAAATTTATATTGGATTCATTTGGGTTGCTGAAAACCCGGACCCGAATCTAGTTAATTCGGATTGTTGGGTTTGATGGTCAAACCCACTTAGACCCGACCCGTTTACAACCGGATCCGACCCACCAGAGCCAACTTAGCTGCTAACGTCAGCAGCTCATTTGCTGACATCAGCGGCTCGTCGAGCCGAACCCGAGACGACCGAGCCGCCGCTGACGTCAACAGTTCTATGAGCCGCACTATTCCAGCAACCTGCACAGTTTCGGTTCAAAGCCTATTTCAAGCCCGTTTGTAGTCCGATTCTAGTTTTGTCTGAAGCATTGGGTTCGTGACTGAATCCTGAAGCTACAGGGTATAATTCACAACAGTTGGGTAGCATATATAACCTCTACAAGCCTCTATTTCGAGCCTTATTGTTCTTACAACAGAACATCAATGATTCTTTGGGGTAATTTCTAAGTTTCTTGCAGTAAAATTTTAATTTTATGAGATTTTAATTTTGCGGTTGGTACATAAATATTGATGTTGATGAGAAGTGAAACGAGATATGTTTTACGGTTGTCCCGTAAATTCGTAGTTCTAATGATCATGATGGGTACGATGAGTGAAAAAATCATCTTGCAGATTTCTTAGTTATTTCTCCTTGACACCTGAGAAGAAGTGCAGCTATGCCTAAATGAAGCTGGCTGGAGAAACTTATTGTGATGGAAAGACAACCATATCGACTATCGACAATGATTTATCCTACAAGATCTTCATGCTCGGTATGTCTCACACCTTGAGAGGCCACAATTCAGCGATCTAGTCGCTGAACGTAAGGACCTCCTAACTAGTATAGGAAAGATTCTAGAAAACATGGCTGCAAAGAGAGCAGATCGAGAGCCGCCAGCCCTTGTCGAGCTTGAAGTTGTTGCTGAATTGACACCACTTCAAAAAGAGGTTTCCTCTCAATCCACAGAAGTTGAAAAGCTCCCTATTGATACCCTTGTAGATCTTCCAGCAGAGCCTACTATAGAGCAAGTACCATCTTTGACAACTATGAGGGCCTCATTATCATTAATGTCGCCAGATGAGTACGACCCATTGTAGATATGTCTACAAGAGAGATTCACAGGAGATCTACTTATGGTGCAAAATGCAGTTAATTCAGTATTTATCATGGATGATTCACATTTGTTTGCTACTTATGATTGACTCGACCTACCATCCTTCATATCCGATCTGTCACAGCAACTAATTCCACCTCCATCACCTTGGTTCAACTATGATGTGTCAGTGCTATTTTCTCGACCACCACCTTGACCTAATTGAGGATGTGTGATGAGATTCAACCTGGTTGTGGCGTTGTGCTTGCCTTAATAGTTACCACTGCATTCACCAGAGATGAATGCTTTCAAGCCAGGGAGAATTAATGGGAATCACTTTTAGTTGCTTTCTATTGTAGTCTTTTTTATTTGCTATTATTGTAGGCTTTTACTGCTTAGTCCCACATCGCTTGTGATCGAGAATTTTGCTTTATAGTAACTTATTTAAAGAAGCTCAACTCAATGAATAAGGTAGACAATAATTAAATGAAAATTTTCAAGTTAAAATTTCTTGAACTCTCGAGTTCTTGAGATTGGGGTGTGAAGCCCATGGCGTAAGGGGTGTGAAGCTCATGGTGTAAGGCTGTGAAGCCCAAATCTATCCGGATCCGGTTCTTATCTCTAAATCCAAACTTTTCTTTTCTTATTTTCTTATCAAAACCCTAGTTCCCAATTTTTAATTTGAAGGTGATTGTGATCCTCCCGTGTTACATCAGGATATTTTGGTCATAAATTAAGCATGTGCAACCTACGTGACTACTCTTCAAATTGCCATTTAACATGTGGCTATTTAACATAAGGAGTTTTTGGTAACTTTTAGGATGCTTCAAGGTAGTTATTTGGGGTTTCTTTTCTTTCTTTTTTTTTTTGGGGGGGGGGGGTGTGGAGGGGGGTGTGGGGGTTTAAAAACCATGAAAGTTTAAGGGGCATTAAGAAAATTAAGCAAACAAAAAAATTTAAATCTTACAGATAATCACAAGTTCAGTTTGGGTTCTTCAGTTTGGGTTTGAACTTATGTATTAAAAAGCTGGGTAATATTTGACTGTCAAAACATGATCCACCCAAGCTGCATCCATATATAAGTTGGCCTAGCTTCATGTCCATTTCAGAGCGTAAGAACATATACAATGATGATTGTCAATTCAAAGGTTTGTTTTAGGGTAACTTTAGCATTCCATAGCAATACTCAACTTTAATTCATGTGATTCATATGTAGATCAGCATAGGAATATTTGAATAATGTCCTTTCCCCAGAGATGCTTGTTAACCAGTTTAAATGTTTCTTGTCTCAAGATCACATGAACTTGTAGCCCAACAACAATTTCTTTAGCCGGTCAAAAAAGTGTGATGCATGTGTTCAATAAGCAGACAGATGAAGTTGTAGTCCCCGAGTCCCCACACCCCTCTTCCCGTTTTCAAATATTCACACAAGCACATCCTATTCCTACTTTTGACCTACCATAAATTATAAAAACAAGAATTAACCAAATATGTACCAGATAGCAAACTGTACCTGGACATTGGGCTCACCTCATTATGACCAATCTCATCAAAGCTAGGCAGTTTTAAGGCTTCTAAGTTTTTCAAGTAAGTCTCGACAAAAAAGAGCAAATTGGCAATATTAGAACTCGAGCTATCAAATTAAAACTGACAAAATGTCCTAGATATTTTCTGAACAATAGCCTAGCTTGAACCGGAGACTTCTCATAATAAAACCTCACTTTTTTAACCGCTGGGCCAGACCTTAGTGGCATAACTTTCCAGTTTGAAAGTGATCAAAAGGTAACATAGGCCAACAGTTGGATATAAGAAATATATTACATACCAAAACAAATCCTTCTTAAGGATAAACATATGTGCATGTTTAAATCCCCAAGAACAAACCCCACCCATACATCAGGCAACCACAAAAAATATCTACTACCTATAAAAATGGATATATTAGGCAACCAAAAAAATATGTACTACCTATAAAAAAGGTGAAGCCTGGTCTGTCACATGTTTTCAACCTGCCTTAGGGATATTCACAAATAAAAATCTGCACTGAACTATTCCCTCAACCCAACTCAAATCACTAATGACTGATACGATATTCATCTCAGAACCCAACACTCTCCTCCTCTGTTCTTCCCACTCCAATTTCCCTGTCAAAAATCCCTAAACACGATCTGCCACCTTAACTAAATTAATCGAAGCAGTAGATGTGCATGCCCTAGAATTTGCACGCAGGACAAGTGCCCAAAGATCCCGGGCCGTGGTGCCCCCACGGTGGATGGTGCCATCCCCGAGAAGCCCAGGTGAGGTGCCCCGTGAGACCAGTACTTTCCAGATTTTAATTTGTTCTCTTGGAGTTAAATGTGTGGGTTTGATGCTTGTGTGCTGATATTTGTTGTTTTCCCCAGTTAAACTGGTTGTGTCAACTCCTGATTACTGTCATGATTTATAGTCTCAAGTAATCCTATGAACTTCATAAAGCGATTCCTATTTCATGATCATTGAGTTCATTTTCTTTCCAGTAGAGAGTTTTTAAGAAAAATCGGAAAGAAAATTAAAAAAAGAACTTGGCTTAAACACCATTACATTCCCAATGGGACATGACATACCATATATGTTACTAGTTTTTCACATACCTACACCATGCCATATGTTTATGCAGGATCATTAAATGTTAGAACTATTTGTGATTGGATCAACTAAAATCTTCAATGTTATCAACATGTGAATGTACTAGATCGTTGATTTATTTATATGTCTAACAAGCTTTAGACTGAATATACCTGATTTGTTGTTCAATTCCTAGTGTAATGAAAATGTTACTTGACAGCACTAGTCAAAATATATAGAAACTTTTATAAAAATTCGTGTGACAACCTTGTCATTGCCTTCTGAACAAGTTGCCAATCTAAGACACATAAATACTCAATACTTAAAGCTAGATGTGTTCCTTCCGAGAAGATAGACTATGTGAGCACAAAAGAGTGTGTTATGTGTGTGACGTAAGAACAAAAGAAGATTTTCATTTTTATTTTTAAGAAACAAAGAGAAAAAACATAGAAGAGGAAAGAAGGCAAAAGGTTCTAACTGTTTTAGGTAAACATATATAATTTTAGAATTTTTTTGAAGGGTTACAAAGTGTGTGCACTTCAAATTTCATTCGAATCCTAACTACCATGGCATCTTTATATACAAATACATGTTCTCTAAAATCCCCGCGCAACTTGCCTAGCCAAATAAAAAAGACATGTACAATACGACCAAAATGACAAGGCAACCATAAAAGAAATCTATTACTTCAAACAAACATAAAATCCATTTGTTTTAAAAAGAAAGTCATAGATACAATCAAATCAAAACTCTCATAAAGAGTCTTCTTTCCAATTTGGAGAAATGCGGGTATGAATAATTAGGAAGCAAAAATGAATGTCTCAAATGGAATATGATGTCCAAGAAAAAAATGTAGAGGACAAAGATATTTCAACCTTTAGCATTAAGAAAAATATTACAACATATTGCGTGTATAGTGAGGGGCACAATTTTATCCAAATGGATAATTGGAATCATCAGCAATAACTAGCACCCTTAAGACCAATGTAATTAAAAGTGCACAAATTCCAGGAAGCTCAAACCTATGAATTAAGTCATCTTAAAATGAAAGCCTCCCTCAGGGGAACTTCCACATAAATGTGAACTTCCCACACCCATCTTATTAGGGCAGAAGGTGCAAATTAAAATAGATGGTATGGATCTTGAATTTAGAGGGATAATGCTATTCAATTTGTAAGCAACCTCTATATGTCAGCATGGTGCATGAACCTTTTTTTTCCTTTTTATGCAAGTCCATTTGTATTGTGGTTGTAAGAAAAATATAAAAAAAATTATGTTTCCATTCTGATTTTTACCTAAACACAGTGACAAAATTTTACTTAATTTTGACGAGGTAAAATAGCAGAGAAGTTTTGAGTCTGACCTTGTACCATACACCTTCCAGACCTGTTTTCCATACAGCTGTGACTACATCCCTGCGAGATCCCATAATGCCAAGATATGATCCAAGGCCCACAGAAGTCTTCAAGCCAAATGCTGCATCTCTCTCGGACAACCGGCGCTTTCTTGGCCAAAGGTTCCTAGAATAATCATCATAACCTTCTACGAAGTTGGATATAGACAGGCCAGTGGTACTGAGCTTTGACTTTGCTGTGTTATCCAAAGGACCAAGATCATCAGGATCTGACCAGGGGCCCCCAAACATATTACGTCTGTGCCACTCTTCAGCAGGAGGGTGGAGTTCCAACTCGCGGAGTAACAGCCCAGCAGCATCTGCGCCACGAGGACGAGGCATGTTCTGCATGACATAAACCCATAAGCCACAAAATGTGACCTCAATGTCATCAATCATAGGAAATAAAAGAACTAGGACGACAAAAATATTTTTAACACAACTCTCAAAGGTCAAAAATATACAAGACTAAAAAAGACTGGATTGCAAGAAAGGAAGGCTTAAGCAGTTTCATTACGCCCGTGGTCCGGGAGCAAATAACGCTTAAAACGGTTTACACGCCGATTAAACGGATCTCTGTTCTAAAAATCGGATTAATCGGCCGATTAATCGGCCGATTAATCCTATTCGGTGACAGCCCGCTTAATATTACATTAATCGCTCTGATTATGCGCTCGGGCGATTAATCGGTCCAAAACGATTAATGCCCTATTAATCCGATTAATCCCCGATTAATCATTTAGGTATTTCATATTTTTTTATTTGAAAAACTTCACCTTGTGTGTGTTGAATCGCTAAGTAGTTTATGTTGTAATGTTAATGATTTGATAATGATCTTTTTTTAAATAGTAGATGAATGTTATTTATTAAATAGTAGATGAATTATGATATTTTATTATTGTATATTTTGCATAAAGTGATAGTTATGTTTTATTATTTTTTATTATTTTTCAAATTAACTTATTTAGCAATCTTTCTCCATCATTCTTTAAAGTTCATTATTTTGATTGATAAATTGACTAATTTTTTTATTTATCTTATTTTGCAAGCAAGTTCTTTGATTTATATTTATGTTGCAATTGAAATCTTGGATTACTAATGTGAAGAAATAAGTTCTTTTACTTCTTTTTTATTATTTATTCATATTGTCTTATTCATCATATCATGGTTTATAACTTCACATCTAGATATTTTCTTGTATAATATTTAGGTATTTTCAACAATTAACTATATATATTCATATGTAGTTGTGTATAAATATAATTAAATATATTAAAATTTTCAAAAATGATCAATCCCCGATTAATATCTGATTAATCATTATTCAGTGTTGGACCGCACGAATAATGAAACCGATTTTTAGAACACTGAAACGGGTTACACGTTTTCTTAATATTTTAATATATGTATATAATACTTAAAACATTCAAATATGATTTCAGCTCAATTCCCTCATTTTTTTTTATTTTTTTTCTCGTTTTTCTCTCAAAGCTCAAGCCCAAAGCCCGCAAGCCCTCTACACTTTCTTCCCATTTTAGCCCGGCCCAAAGCCAAGGCCCACCATCATCTCCCCTATATATTTTCTCTCTTCCTCTCTCTAAGTCTCAGCTCTCTCGATCTCAGCTCGATCTCTCTATGCTGAGAGAGAGATGCTTACCGACGAGATCCGCCGCCCCGGCGACGAGATCAACCACCTGACGACGACGAGATCCAGGGCTCATCATCATCGTTGTCTTCTTGGTTTGTCACCACGGTGATGAGATCAACTATCATGGCGATGAGATCAACCACCAGACGACGGCGACACCACGGCAACAAAGAGATCCAGGGTTCGTCATCTTCTTCTTGGTTCGTCACCACGGCGACCACGACAATAAGCACACAGAGAGATCCAGCAGGTTCATCTTCTTCTAGAAAAATTTAAGAGAGAGAAGTTGAGTAAAAATTTGGGGATTTAGGGTTGTAATTCGAACCCATTAAACGACTAAACGGGCGCAATTTTTTACCCAATTAACCACTTAATCGATGATTAAATATTTTACATGCTTGACCACATAGAGCGAGCGTTTCCAGCATTTTGTACGTGTTTCTTTCCCGAAAATGTTTAAGCGGCCGCTTCAACGAACGCTTAAAATGTTTTTTTAGACACTTGGACTGGGATTAAGAATATACAAATAAACTCTATGGAGTATAACCTAGCATATCATATCACATATAAGATCTCACTGTCAAAATAAACTAAAAGATTCAGGAAATGAAATAGGTCGAATACAAATAGCACCAATATACAGGTAAATTATGCACAATTCACACCTGCATATGGGGGCCAAGTGACGCTTCGACAACCTCAGGTAGCACAGTATAATTTCCATCAATATAGTGTAGACGTATTATTATCTGGCTGGCCCCGACCTGAGAGGCAGGCAATGGGTGTTGTGATCCAGATGTTCTCCTACAGAGATCTACCAATATGAGAAAGAGCACCTTCACCTGTGGAGAAACACATTAATGCAACATTCTAATTAAAAAGTTATTAAAGATATTACAGAAATACATTAGGTAATGCTAACTAAAAGTAACTAAATACAAGGGAAATTCATTCAATGCACTCTAATAATCATTTACACATAACAGAGAAATAACCCGCAGAAGCAGCCAGATATTGAATATCTCACAAGCATTCTGACAGGTAGAAACACTTTTACTAGCAGCATACTAACTTTTTTAATTATCTTACCATACTTAAGTTGTACATCTTTACTACTGTTACTATTAATATTAAGGTATGTGTCACTACACTATAACTCTAAATTTGTGACGAGGGTGAAGAGTAATATATTTTTATTCTAACACAATCCCCATAGGTCGAGAGTTCTTTTCATGGACCGAAACTTGGGCTTTCGTGAAGCAGTATTTTTTTATTAATCCACTTTTTCTAAATACGCGCCCCGTGGGAACTGAACCTGATTACTCTGACACTATAAGGTCTCTGTCACTACACCAAAACTTCGAAGTTGTAGTGAGGGTTGAGGGTAATATATTTATATTCTAACAACTAAATATAATGCAAATGCAAAGGGATGTTTGAGTTTACATTGCAAATTCCCACTAGTGATGTAGCATAGATCATGCAGTTTTATAATGTTAATTACTTGTGAACTAATAGCTTCATTAAAATTTTGAAATTGAAACGTAATGCATATAATAGAAAAAAAAAAGAATAGATGATACATGTGTGGCATATTAATTCTAGTAGAGATTTGCTGAAGAAAAAGAAAAGTATTACAGGTCTTAAACCAAAAGTTATCTCTCATATTTAAAAAAAAGAACAAATGCACATGTGTGGCACATAAATTCTAGTAGAGTTTCAGCATAGAAAAAAGTACTACATTCATATGTTTGCAGTGGGGTACATAAATTCTAGTAGAGTTTGTCCCTAAAAGATAAATGTAAGAATTACAGTTCTTTGCAAAAAAAAAAAAAAAGAATAGATGACTCGCATGTGTGGTACATAAATTCTAGAAGAGTTTAACTGAAAGAAAAAAAGTACTACAGTTCTAGGGAAAAGAGAGTAGATGACTCACGTGTGGTACATAACCTCTACTAGAGTTAGCTGAAGAAAACATACAGCAGTTATTTGGGGGGAGGGGGGACTACTACCGATTCCGGCTGATTCTCGTATTGGAATCGGCCTACGCTGAGGCAGAATCAGTGGTTCACAATCAAAATAAGCTGGAATCGGTAGGAATCAGTCAGAATCGGGCGATATCGGCTGATTCCCTCTGATTCTGGCCGATTCAACAGAACTATTGTCAAATTGCAACAAAATCTACAGTATCACCCTATTTTGCAATGTAAAAAATTGATTAATTGAGAGTGCCTTTGCATATATTGTTAGATTCCAACAGTCTCTTAATCTGACATTACAAATCAGTAATATCAAATTTTATTCAACTTTTGGTGCATCGTGGGTACAATGATTATTTTCGAGCTCAAGAGAAACCGATGTTTACTCTTTCTAAAGATTATAAATACTCTTCTCCCTCGCCAACAATCCCTAAAATAAAGAAACTTGAGGAAAAAAAATTAAAATTGATAACTAACCGGAGAAATAATTTGTAGATTAACTGTTTTTTAAAAGTTGATTTATTAAAAAAATGTTAAAAATGGTTAGAAAATGTGCATTAATTTGTTTACTCTGATATAGGTAATTAACTATTTTTAAAAATGTTAAAAAATGATTGTCATGTATAGAATTAATTAGTTTGTTAATTAATTATATATTAGTTTGTTGAATTAATTGTTTAAACTTACTTTTTTAGAAAAATTATCACAAAATGACTGCCATGAATATAGTTAACTAATTAATTTTAGAAATGTTAGAAAAAGATTGTCGTGAATAAATTAAAAAAATATAATTAGTCTATTAGACTAATTGTACTGTAATATCTTTGTAAATACCTTATTAATATATGTCTTTGCACCAATTGCTTTATATTGCAATGTTTGGTCCAAATGTGTTTCAAATTCCATCAATTATTCTAAAAATATATATCAAAATGCTACTAGTTATCTGAATAGATTTTTTAAATATTTTTTAATTTATTTTTTTGACTGATATTGATATCACATAGACGAAATGGCTGAAATGGCCGATATGACCGATTTAGATACCTAAAATTGCGGCCGATTTCAATTCTGATTCCAAGATTTTGAACCTTGATCACAATAGTCTCAATCTTTTATAGATAGTTGAACTGATAATTTGGCTATAAAGTGAAGCCTAAAATCTTGGTATGATTACATGTATCAACCAATGATTTTTAGTATCAATATAGTCAATGTTGGGCATCAATATCGGCAATACCGGCTGAAATTATGTGGTTAATATCATATTGGTTACCTCAAAACCTTATGTGATATTGTTGTTATCTGAAACCATACTATAAAGCTTCATCCATCAAGAGCCATTCACCACATGCCAAGCAGACCAAGATCTGGTATAGGATAAAATAATCTGGTGCATGGTTCATCCAATCACCAGACCAGCCAGGACAAGGTTTTCGTCTGATTTAGATCCAATGTGAACAAACTCAAGAACAATCTGAATAACATAAAAATGAAGGCATTTTATGCATGCCAGATCAAATTTGCTTCACAGCCCAAATCCAGCATCACTATAACCGGCCCTATAAAATTAATCATTATACATGTAAGGCATGTAAATTTGCAGATCAGTCCTTAACAAACAGCACTAGAATTACCAACCTACAGTTCAACTCAACTCATATCTGAGAAAGGATTCGTTGTTATTTTAACAATTCAAAAAGAAAAAAAAACTTTACTCGCACTGTACTTGCATCCCACAGAAAATGTAAAATAAAAGAAATTTAAACATATATGTTTTGGTGGTAACAATAAATCATTGGCCTTTTAAACTTCATAATTTATTGGTGCTGTTAAACATCTCTTTCCATATGAGTGTTCAAACATGACCCAGCTAAAAAACTAATTTTACAACAAAATTGAAAATTTCAGTAACTGAGTGGAGTAAGGAATCAACCAAATTAAGATTCATCTTTCCTGTGACACGTAAAGTTACTACTCAAGTATCAGCTTAAAGACCAATGTTTATTATCCACTAACTGCGACATTTCTGTTATCAAGACCACAGTAAAGGTGGTGGCATAACATTGACCAACTAGTAACAACAGCATGTCAAATGCCAAACAAGATACAAAACTGTAGGCAATGGAAGATTCATGGAACCACAGCATCAAGAACATCACTAACAAACGACATTAATGACATTAATGAGTCAACTTTTTCACAGACTAGCCACCTTATACATTCTACAACGGGACAACATAAGAAATGTACATCTTTGAGCGACTTAGCACTTCGCAGATGAGAACCATAGCTATAGTTCATGGTGCCATAAGTTTTCTCTGGCAATAAGTAAGCTACATACAACATTTATGCAATTGGTTTAATTATGCATTTACAATATTTATTGAAGTATCAATAATATGCCACAAGAGATAGCTAAAGGTAGAGAAAGTAAACTGAGGAAATAACAGAAGAAAACTTTTTAAATAATACAGATCTATATCAAGTAATATTCTAATCAATGGGCTTTCACATATCAAATACTCCTAAAATATAAAGTTTGTATAGTGTTACAATATATAAATTGCCATAGTCACAAGGATCATATAGCATCTGAGAAAACTTACTTTTCCCTTACAATAACTGTAGGAAAGACCAATCTATCAAAAGGGTCAGCTATAATTTACCATATTTCATACACAAATTTATATATTTCATAATTGCAAGCCTCTATGCGTCACAACTTACCTCTACCTTCCCCAAGTCACAATGCCTTTTCAGATTTGATGTTTCAACTAACATACTCAGCCAGACCTTTAGGCACAGTTTGGCAATGGGGTTTAGTTTCCCAAACGGGGTTTCGTCGAATTTAAGGGCCAAACTCTAAAAATTGAAATTGTGCTCCGCTTAGCAACCATTTTGGAGTTAACTAAACACTAGAGAAACCCATGAAACACCAAAAGATGTGTTTGGCGATCATTTTGCATTTCACAAAACCTTGGTTTCAAGCTTAATTGTCACAAGACCAAGGCTTCGGAAACTCTACTCCCACCAAAGATTTGGAAAAAGTGAATGAAACTAGGGTTTTCATTATTAACTTAAACAAACCTTAGTTTTCGCAAACTTGGTTGCCAAACTAGGCCTTAATGCAATAACCTCAATTACCTATAATGTTAGTCATCTTTCCTTCTTAAAAGTGGCATACCCTTTGCAACTTGAAGGATTTGTATATAGAGTCTAGTCTAGTGGACGAGAATGGGAATGATAATTTTTGACAACTTAATAATTTGAGATCCGGACAAGATCTAACACTGAAGTTCAATACACAATGATAACTTCCTGTGCAAGTAGGCAAGAGAATAATTTGGGTAAAATCGAAAACAAAACAGCACCAACCGAAAATTTTAGTTTTTTTAATTGTTTAGTGCAGGTTTAAGTTTTTTAAGTAATTTTTTCAAGAAATTATTTGGTAATAATCTAATTTAAAATAAATAGACCAAATCAAATAAATCAACACACACACACACACACACACACACACACACACACTTTCTATTAGAGTTGTAAAATATATACTTTCTAAGTGACAGGATCTATACTCAAATCCTATATTAACAGGAGCCTAGTATAACTATGCATGTGCTCACGCGCGCGCGTGGATGTGTCTGTGCGCACGCTCGTGCGTGTGCATACATATCCTCAAAGAGTAGTGGATGAAAAAAATCATGAATTCTGAATATTGTTTGCCCATCCATCATGTGGTTGCATATAGGAAAGTCATCCTTTGAGAAAGTGAGAACTCTAGAGTGGGTCATCATATGGATGATATGAACCGTTCATCCCGATCTATACACTCAAATTAACCTAATAATGAGAAATCAAGTGATTCCTAGAACATTTACCCATGCATCAAATTATATATATCTTTCCTACGACTGAAACTATGTATTTCTTGCAACCATTTGATGCTAATGTGCTTGGAATCATTCAATCTCCCATTGTTAGGCTAATTTGAGTGTATAATTCAAGATGGACAGTTTAGAACATACATAGGATGACCCACCATGGAATTCTCATGATGCTTAGTTTGAGAAATGTTCTCAACGGATCACTTCCCGGTGTGTAGCACATAGATATTGATAGAATTATATATATTTGAAAAGTAAATTAGTTCATTTCATTGTTTTCAAATATACATAAAATTAGGGATGTCATACGGGTTGGGCACGGCGGGCCACGACCCGAGCCGAGCTCGCTCCGCCTACGAAATTGGGGGTGGCCCGGCTCGTACCCGAGTCCCATTTAGGGAACTCGGGTCCGGCCCGCGACCCGGCCGGGATGGGCCCGTGCAGGACACGGGCCATCCCGGATAATTAATAAAAAATAAAAAATCTAAAGAATTTCTAAAAAATCTTAAAAAAATTCTAAGATGTGTTATTTTGCAAAATTTTTTTGCAAATATTCCACCCAAAGCCCAATCTACTCGTTGGGGATATTTGCAAAAAAAATACAAATAACTCCTCAACGACCAAAAGAGACATTGAGGGAGCCATTGGGAGGGTCTGCAAAAAAATTGCAAAAAACCCCCTAGTACCCCAAAGCTATTTGAGCCTTGGGGAGGAAGCCTGGGCTGGGCTGTGTGGGCCATACCAAAACTCATGCCCGGGCCGGGCGCGGACCGCAATACTCGTGGACAGCCCGTGGGGGAGCCAGACCCGGGCTGGGCCAATCCAGGCAGGGCACGTGTGGGTTTCAGGGCCGGCCCAGTTGACATCCCTACATACAATACAAACCATGCACATGATTCCAAGGCCATAGTGGTTGCACTTCTAGTAGTGTGGGGAAAGGACCTTTGGCGCCCCACCACTAGCTCGAGAGCAAACCAAACTGAAGTGACAACGTGCTCACCTTGCATGTAGGAAGAAAGAAATTCCATAGAAATTTCCAATGGGCCACATATCGTAAGTTATTAAAGTTCCCGCTCCTACAAGGTTCAAGGTATCGGCCGAGTCGGATACGACTCGGCCGCTAACGGTCCGACTCGGAACCCCGAGTCGGAGGATGGGCGCCGACTCAACCCGGGTCGGGTCCGACTCGGACTCGACTCGGTCAACTCGGCCGAGTCGGGGACGACTTGGCCGAGTTGACCGAGTCGAGTCCGAGTCGGACCGACCCGGGTCGACTCGGCGCCCGTGAATCCCAGTTTAAAGAGAGAGTGAGAGAGAGATCAGATCTATCTCTCTCACGCTGCCCCCACCCTCTCGCGTTCTGCAGCAGCGAAGAAAAACCCCCCGCGTCGCCATCGCCATCGCCGTTGTCGTCGATCCTCGCCCTCGCAGGTTCCTCTCCCTCTCTCCCTCCTTCTCCCTCTCTGTCTCTGTCTCTCTCTCCCTCTGTGTCTCTCTTTCTCTCTCTGTCGGACTCTCTCTCCCTCTCCCTCTCAGTCTCTCTCTCAGTCTCTCCCCATCTCCCTCTCCCTCTCTCTGTGTCTCTCTCTGTCCCTCTCTGTCTCCGTCTCTTTCCCCTCTCTCCCTCTGTGTCCCTCTCTCTCTCCCTCTCCCTCTCTCTCTCTGTCTCTCTCCCTCTGTCCCTCTCTCTCCCTCTCTCTCTATCTGTCGGACTCTCTCTCTCTCTCCCTCTCCCTCTCCCTCTCTCTGTGTCTCTCTCTGTCCCCCTCTCTCTCTCTCTCCCTCTCTCTCTGTCCCTCTCTCCCTCTCTCTCTCTCCCTCTCTCTCTCTCCCTCTCTCTCTCCCTCTCTCTCTCTCTCTCCCCCTCTCCCTCTCTCTGTTCTCTCTCCCTCTCTGTCTCCGTCTCTCTCTCCCCCTCTGTCTCCCTCTCTCCTCTCCCTCTCTCTCTCTCTCTCTCTGTCTGTCCGTCTCCCCCTCTGTGTCTCCCTCTCTCCTTCTCTGTCTCTGTCTCTCTCCCTGTCTCTCTCTCCCTGTCTCTCTCCCTCAGTCCCTCTCTCTCCCTATCAGTTTAATTTATTTGAGTTTAATGTAATTTAGTTTAGTTTAGTTAAACTTAAAAGTTAATTTAATTTAATAAAATTTTGTAATTATAATTAAGTTAGGTAATTTAATAATTTTATTGAAGTTAGGTAATTAAGTTAGTGTAGGTTAATCTAGTATAAACTAGTTTAGTTTAATTTAATTTAGTTTAATTTAATTTAGTTTCATTTAATTGAGTTTAATTTAATGTTGTTTTAATTTAGTTAATTTTAGTTTTAATTTAATTTAACAGATAATTTTTTTAAATTTCAGTATGGCTCCAAAGCAACGCGATATTGGATGGGAACATGATACCCCTGTTGGTGGAAGTAGAAAACTTGTGAAGTGTAATTATTGTGGGAAACAAGTCCATGGTGGTATCACTAGATTGAAGCAACATATAGCACATGTACCCGGTCAGGTGGAAGGATGCTTGCGAGTATCAAAAAAGGTATCTCAGATAATGAGACGACATCTTTCTGAAGGTAGCAAAGAAAGAGCGGCCATAAAATCCAAAAAAGAGCGACTTATGAGATTTTTAAGTGAGGAAAATTTTTATGATGTGACCGATGAAGATTCTGATAACGAAATTGAAGAAGTTGGTGGTTTAGGAGTTGAAAGAAGACAACTAAATAAGCTATGAAAGCCTTATTCGCTATGAGCAAGATTTGAAAAGAATGTGTACGACTACCGAATGGCGTAAATTCAACAAGGAAAGGAGTAGAAGAAGTGTGCAAGATAAGGTTTCTAATTTCATTCTGACTGACCGTTTTGGAAGAAGGCAAGAGAGGTCCAAAACATTATGAATCCTCTTTTTAGAGTCTTGAAGATAGTGGACCAGGACAAGAAACCTACATTATCTATTATATATGAAGCTATGGATAGAGCAAACTTGGCTATAAAGACATCAAATAAGAACTGGAAGAAGTACTGGGATATCATTGATAGAAGATGGGAGGGACAATTGCATAGACACTTGCATGCTGTTGGTAATTCATTTGCCTAGAAATCATATTTGTTGACTAGAAATTGAAACTGTCATATCATACAATCATGTGCTTACATTATTGCAGCATATTTTTTTAAATCCAGTACTCCAATATTCAAAAAAAAATTCTACACATCCAGAAGTGAGAAATGGATTAAAGGAGGACATTAAAAGATTGGAGCCAGATTTGAATAAACAAGCAAGAGCTATTAATGAGGTAATAATAATTTATTTATTTCATCGATATAATGTTATGCAAATATTAACACTTGTGATGTGTATTCTCACAGATAAAATTATTTGTGGATGGAGCTGGAGAATTTGGAAGCTCACTAACTAGAAGAGCAGTGCAACAATCTCTTCCAGCTGATTGGTGGATTAATTATGGCGAAGAAGCTCCCAATCTACAGAAAATTGCCATCAAAGTTTTAAGCCAAACATGTTCTTCATCGGGTTGTGAAAGAAATTGGAGCACGTGGTCGCTGATTCATACAAAATTGCGCAACCGGTTGGCAATGAACAAGTTGCATAAACTAGTATTTGTGCATTACAATACGCGGTTGCGGGTAAGAAACTTGACATGCAAAAGCGACACTGATGATTATTACAACCCAATTGATCTGAACAATATTTTCAATGATGATGATATTTTGGATGAGTGGATTCGTGAGGGAGAACAGCCGATGTTACCAACAGATGACTTAGGTTGGTTGGATGAAGGTATTCGTCGTAGTGACGAAAGTGACAGTGATGGCAGTAATGATGGTGATGGCGGTGATGATGACGGCAGTGATGATGACGGCGGTGATGGTGGTGATGGTGATGACGGCGGTGATGGTGGTAATGATGAAGACTCATGGTGTTAGTGGAAGCCAACGAGGTAGTGCTTTAACATGGGATTCAGAATATTATGCCACACAAGATACAGATCATGGAGGCCGGGCGGGGATTTCGCAACAGCGTAGGCATTTGGATCGGTTGGTCGATTTCAGTTCTAGCGATGATTATTCGAGTGGACATGATAACTACTCACATGGTCATCATAATCTTGAAGGTCATTTACAGGGGTTGGGTTTGACATCTGGCCAATATTCTGGCACTGATTATTCTAGCACTGGTAAATATTCTACTAGTAGCATTGAATATCGAGGTTTTGGGTATTATCACCATGTAGCTGATATTGCACAACCCCTACCGCCATATTACTCTGATAGTGGATCCTCTGACCAATCATCTCAGCCTACATGATTTCACCCACATATTATTATCCTTATGGAAACTATTTACCTAATTTCTATACTTATCGCGGGGATGATGATAATAATGATTTTGTGCCTCCTCGTAATTCAATGTGGAAATGACTATATTAGCAGGTACTTATGAATTATTTGTGCAATTTACTATATTATGCATGTATTTTGATATTTTTCTACCGACGACGCTTGTATTTATGCTTTCACATTATGTTTTGAGTGCTAGGTAATATGTTTTGAATATGTGATACATGAATTTTGATGTCTACATTTTTTTATGATTTGTCATGATTTTTTCATAATTTTTTTGGCGTTCTATGTAGCGTTTTGCGCGTATCATCCGAGTCCGATCCGAATCGCCGAGACCGATCCGTCTCGGTGCCGGTCGAGTCGGCGGCCGAGACCGAGACTTTGAACCATGCGCTCCTACACTAAAACTTCAAAGTGTTGACGGTTGAGGGTAATATTTTATAGTATAAAATGCTTCCGTGGTTCAAGCACCCTTCTACGGTTTGAAACTTGGGCTTTCACAACGATATATTTTCATTAAATTGTACCTGATGCGAAATGTGAACCTAGATTACTTTGATACCATTTAAAGTTCAAGCAAGCAAGTACACCAAAACTTTAGTGCAGTGGTGAGCATTGAGGGTAATATATTTATAGCCTAACACAAGTGAACACTAAGCAAATTGTAGAAATAATCTTATCATCTTAAACTATCATATCAAATACATGCATGAACTAAAAAAGTAAAATAAACTTTTAAATTTTCAATGTGCTGTTTGATTGGTAAAAAAGTACATGTCAACAAAGATGATAAGATTATTAATTACATAATTCAACTCAATTATTAATGACATGTGCTTCAAACTCCAATCCCCAGTCACATGTCTTTAGTAAGTCCCCAAAGCCATTATTATTAGCTTATCAAGAATGCACCTCTTTCTTAGCAACAACTTTTAAAACAGTAGGGATACTACCATAATGTTATGGTCATGACCTTGTCAGCACAAACTCTCCAAATTTTGGAGCTGTATAAAGTTGTTCAAGGGGAAAAGGAACTAGCTTCCTTATTTATGCTCTTTTTTTGTTTTTGTACATGTTCAAACAGATCAAAATATTTTTCTCAGAGAAAAGAAATGAAACAAAAACCATTAATGATTAAACATGCAAGTACATCTAGACCTTTTGGAATTAGTACCAGTAGGCAAACATCTATACAATCTATATCATGCAGACCTGGATATTATAAATGCATGACAGACGAGCATTACCTCCTCTGATGTATATCCTTGACCTGCATTGCCAGAACCCAATCTTACTGACTTGCCTGGAGGACCTTCTTCGAGCCCTTTTGCACCAAGAACTACTTGGCCAGCCCGAACTGCCTGGCCTTCTTCTAGTTTGGCAGCCCCTAAAGTGGGTCTTGTTGCTGCACTGCTCTCCTCAACTTTTCCATTGGTAGCAGACTGGTTTTTTTGCAAATTTGAATCTGGATTTTTCAGTGTACCTCCGATAAAGCGAGGTGATTGTCTTCGCCGGAAAAGGAGACAAAAGAGCAACAGTTGACATAACCTGTGAAGAAAATGGCAGTCCCCAATAAGCCTGACAGCAGGTGTTCCAGGAAAAGTGCCGGTGTTGATGCTGATTGGCATAAAGGGAGATGGTCCACTAATGGTGCTTGGTGTTGAAGAGGTTCCTCCATCAGCATTATTGCTAATCTTAGCAATGGCGCCTTGTACCCATGCTTGCATCTGAGAACTTCCAGTAGTACTTGTCACTCCGCTTTGATTGCCTAAAATTTACAAGAACAACAACCCAAATCAAAATTTTCTTTAATCCACACAATCAGTGAAGCAGAAGAGAAATTATCCCCATCCGATGCAGATTTGAGACAGTTCAAATTTATTTCCATAGGATCTTCTTGTAATGTTAGGGTCCTTTTAGAAATCTTACTAAGTAGAGAGTCAACATGAAATGTTACTTTGGAGAAGAGTCAAGTATTTCAGTTAGTTATAACCACTTTAAAAGAGATAATCTAGATATTCAAGACAGAAAAAGGTTATGTTTGGGATTAAATTAGGATGAAACTGACTTCATTTCTTTAAAATTTTGGAACTAAATGAAAGTGCACGTAAATTTTTTTTTTAAGTATTTGTCTTAGAAAACTTTAAGTCACCAGCTTACAGGGGTCAGCTGTTCATATTTTATTATGGTTTAGGATTTTCTTTTAATATGGTTAAGTGTAGGTATCAAAAAGATTTTGTTTGTAAAATATGAACTTGCTCAGCCTTAAACAGGGAACACAGAGAAATGAGGAAATATTTAAACAGAACCAGATGACAGAGGTCTAAGAGGAAAAAGAACCAGTGTTCTGTCCTTTCCTAATAGACAGAGCTATCGATTTTTAACCAATCTGTGGACGACACCAGTTCCCCATTTTGTAAAATATAGTAGTAGTCATTGCTTAATTAAGAATTACAATCATATAAATAATTTCTTCCCTCAACAATGGTATAACTTCAGCATTTTTTTTTTTTTGGGTGTGGGTTTTGGGGTGGGGGTGGGTTTTTTTTTTTTTTTTTTTTTTTTTTTGGGGGGGGGGTGGGGGGGGGGGGGGGGGGGTGCACAGAGATGAGGTGACCCATAACAAGAAGTACTGAATTTTCTTTTTCATTTTGTTATCTGTTGATCTGAGAATTTGAGGATCTTTGGAGAGCATTTTGGGATGCAATTGGGTTGTAAAGGGTTGCTACATATAGTAAAAGGTTAGGGTATTGGTTTGGGACTATCTAGTGAAAGGAAGATGATAAAATAACAACAAGAGCACATGATCAGGTTTAGAGCCAAGACAGGAAGGATCTAAACCGCAAGAAAGCAGGGGTTCTAAGGGTCTAATTAGGGTTCAAATAAGTGCAAATCTACGATTTTTTTTATTGGCTGCAAAAACAAAAGAAAAACTAGAAGGAAAGAAGGGACGTTTCCGACTTCAGCCCGTAGTTTCGGCATCACGCCAAGGTTGAGTTTCACACCCAATAACATATCATACGTCAAAGAAAACAATGGAGGAAAGCTACCACAACCACATGAGGAAATCTGAGGATAGGTGGACATAATGAGGAAACTTCTTAACTAAAAGGACAATATTTTCAAGCAGATGAATCTTAGGGCTGTCTACATAAACTTGAGATTCAAAGAGATGCAAAGATTCACATGGTGAAAGGATGGAAACAGCATTTAAGTGGAAAGCTTCTTATCTCTCTCCTAGAAGAGAGTGGTATTTTCCCCTTCTCTCTTTCCAAACCGTACTCAGCTAAAGAAAATTCAGCATGTAAAGAATAGGACAAACTTGTACTTAAAGAAGCGCCTGAAAATTTTTCCTAGTAAAAACATGAAATCTCAAGGAACTTTCTTGAGAAATTATCCACACTGCACAACCGTTAACATACTTATGAACCTTAAAAACATTAACAAGATTGGCTCTTGTTTTAGCCGATAGCATATCTTAAACCACACATATCATAAACCACACCAATGCATTATTCCTCCTACACCCTCGTAAAGGAAGTGATACACTATTATCCCTTCAAACATATGACTAAATGGGCTGCTTTGTATAGGTTCCAAGTGAGAAATTTCTTTTGGGTTAATTACTACATCCAACAAGTAGAAAGAGCATAATAACAAAGAAAAAAAAGAAATAAAGAGAGTATTGGTTTTATCTTCCTTCGTTCTCTAGACTTTTTTTTCAAACCATCTCCCCACCTCCCCCCCCCCCCCCCCCAACACACACACACACACACAGTTTCACAAGGCCTTGCAAGGGGATATGGAACTGTTAGAATATAAATATAATACCCTCCAACCCTCATCATAACCTCAAAGTTTTGGTGTAATGGCAGGGACTCTAATACGGTACTAGAGTAACTCAAGTTCAATTCTTACTGGATGCACAATCAAAAGCAAATTAAAAAATATATCACTTCGTAGAAAGCCCAGATTTTGGGCCATAGTTCAAAGTCGCGGGTCTCGGCCGCCGACTCGGCGGGCACTGAGACGCATTGGTCGCAGCGTCTCGGATCGGTCTCGGCTGTACATGCAAAACAGATTGAGAAAAGAAAATGTATTGAAAGTAAAGTCAAAAGTTCAGGTCAGAAAGTTCTTAGTCTCTTCTCAATGTAACCGCGTAGCAGAGGCTAGACGGGTCGATCCACATGGAGGGATGCGATGGAAGCTTTTCGGAACAATTTCTCTGCACAGATAACTTGAAAAAAGAGATTTTAATTGTAAGTAAGGGATTTAATTAATAGTCCACTAATCACCTATCACAATCAAGTATTAGTCTAAGAAGGGAGAACATCATGTTGAATCTATAAAGATCTACCTTAGGGTTTTGATTGAGAATCAAATAAGATGAGTAAAGAATAATGTAAACCCTAATTAGAGTACACTAAATAAAATTAAACTTTAGTTCATCCTAGTTTCTAAGCATAGCATAAGAAAAGTCTTTTAAACCTAACATGATGCTATCAAAGTATCTAAATATGAACTAAGAATAACCATTAAAAAGTGCAACCCTAAATTAGTTCAACTTAACTAATTATTCATCTTCAAAAACATCAATTTAATCCTAGGGTTTCAAACAAGCATAGACTTCAATCAGTTCATCTTTTAGACTAAACTTAAGTTGATCGAGAGATTAGCAAACTATAAGATAAATTAGTTAATCATATTTTTATTTTTAACAAGATATATAATGGAGAAGGGAAATTTGCATCAATAAGAAAAGAAGAAAGAAAAATAAACAAATTAAAGCAATTACAAGGAAATTAAAAAACAAGAAAGATGAAAAGAAAATTGAACCTTTTATTGATTATCACTAGCCAATTACAAAGTCCTTCTTCTTCAAAAATCTTCTTTTTCAAATTAAAAGCTAGATAATACAATGAAAATTCAGAAATAAATGACTAAACAAATAATCCTATACTCAAAACTCTGAGATGCCTCTTCTCTGTTACTCTTCAGGGATATTTATAGGAGATTTGAGAAGTAGAGTCCCAGTAGAACACCTACAAAACTCAACGCAGGCGGCCCCAGGATTGTCGCGTTTCCGCGACAAAAAAGGGCTTGCCGCGGCATTTTTATAGCGTTTGATCACACGCTTTGGTGTGTGGCTTCATCTTGTCCGTTCATATGGAGATCTATCCTCAGAATCTTCGTTTGATCCCCGAATTTTGAAATATCTTTTATCTCTAGGTAACTTAAGAAGCAAGTTAATCCAAATTCGAATTTAGTTTGGATTCTCCTCCTTATTTCCAAATAGATTTCATTTTATCCCCTTCGTCTTCTAGGACTTATGGTGCGAGCAATCGAAATTTGAATAGGAGTCGACCTCTATCTTCAATTGGGATAAGAATTGATCTTGTTTTACCCTTCTCTTCATCTAGATTTTAAATTAAATTTAATTAAAACTCAAATTCAAATAGAATAGAATAGAAGCTTCATTTATCTTCCCAATTAATCTTTATTTTCATAATAATTGTGGGCTTTTGGGCTTCTTTTGGCTTTCTCTTGAATTATAGATGCCTGCACATTACTAAATAATAAATGAATTAAATAGTAATATTTTATAAAAAATAAGTAAGAAGATGTGACTAAAAATATGCATTATTGATGACCAATCACACGCTACATAGAAAGCCCAAAAAATTCTAAAAAATCACGACAAAACTTAAAAAATGCAGACATCAATGTTTATGTATACATGTCCAAAAGATATTCACTTAACACACCAACATAAAGAAAGAAGGTGAGACTTGGTCTCTGTAAGTCTCTGTCTCGCTCACTCTCTTTCTCTGTCTCACTCTCTCTGTGTTTATCTCTTTGTCTTAGTCACTATCTCTGTCCCACTCTCTCTCTTCTCAATCTCACCCGCTCTCTATCTCTCTCTCTTTCTTCTCACCCTCTCTCCCCCCTCGAGCGACGACGACGGGAGAGGGGAGAGAACGAAGAGAGGGAGAGATGGGAGGGAGCCGCTTCAGGAGATCAAAGGGCGATGACAACGGCGAGGAGAGAGATCGGAGGGCGACGACGAGAGCGAAGAGGAAGATAGGAGAGATCGGAGGGCGACGGCGACGGGTGACAAAGTCAACTGCGAGAGATCAGAGGGCGACGAAGTCACGAAGCCAGAGGGCCACGACAGGCGAAATTGGAGATCGAGACTCGTCAGCGACAGCAGCGGGAGATCAGAAGGAGAGATCAAGGCTCGTCGGCGGCAGCAACTGGTGGAGCCCTGGATCGAAGCCGCTGCGGAAAATTTCAGATTTTTTTTTACTTTTAAACTTTCAGCTCTTGACTCGGGGCGAGTCAACCCAAGTCGTATCGGGTCTCGACCGAATCGACCGAGTCGAGGCCGAGTCAGTTAAAAAGCGAAGCAAAAGTCTTGTGCCTCGATTTTGTTGCGGCGCGTGCCAAGTCGGATACGAATCGGCCGAGTCAACTCCGACTTGGCCAATACTTCGAACCCTGTTTTGGGCTACAGAGCGTGTTAGAATATAATAAATATAATACTCTCATACCACATCATAACTTTAGAGTTTTGGTAGTGACAGACTCTTTTAGGAACCAAATCCAACCTATTGGAATTGGAAGATAGGACATCCAATTTGAAGATCCCACCCTATTGAAGTTGATGTATATTATTTAGAGTGCTTATAAAGCAAAATTTAGACCATTTTGAGTTACCCATTCATCAAGTAACCTGAAAACAAACTGCTGAAAGTAATGAGTTAGTTTATGGTCTAGAATATTTCAACCCCCCCCCCCAAAACACACATACGCGCACAAAAATTATTGTTTAAGGGTATTAAAAATATTTAGATATGACCAAAGTGTTGGAATTTGTACTTCACAAAGCACAGATCAACAAAACTGTCCATTTTTAGCCGTCTATTTTTAGGACACTTAATGCACATGTAAGATATATCAATTTTTTTTTTGTTTCTAAGCATTGTAAATTATTGAGATCATGTTGAACGGTTTGAATCATCCACCATAGTTGCATTAGTATGTACTTTTTAATTGATAGGATTCATACTCAAATCCCATCAGTAGGTGTACTACTCAGTAATTTCTCAACAAATTGACCCTTTAAGGTCATAATTAACAAACGGTTAAGGACTACAGGGGTTATATCCAATATGCAATTCATTTTACACTGTTGGATTAACTTGCAAAATCCTCTATGTCTCCAAGCAATTAACTTGCAGTCAACAAGGCTTGATTCTAGTCTTGGCAGCCAAGTTTAGGAACTTCGTAGCAAATTTAATGCTCTATAAGTAGAGAGACTACTTCAGTCTTTCAAGGCTCATTCCAAAGCTCAACCACCAAGAGTGAGTTAAAAAAAAAAGAGATTGAGATAGTAATAGAAGAGAATAGAGAGTTCTGATAGGGAGAAAGAGGCTAAGGGGTACAGCAACCAAAAGTTAGTAACTCTTGCCGTGCTATTTTAGTTACGCTCAAATGCATGAACAATATATATAAATAAATAAATAAATTTGGTAACTAACTGGAGGTTGTCAGAGCCGAATAGTGGCTGTTGTGGGTTGCCAGAATAAGGAGCAGCTGGGGGGGAAGGGCCGAACCCACTAGAACAGTAGCGACACCTAACTTGAATGGGTAAGTGTTGTTGCTGCTGCTATTGATTAACTTTGGGAGGTGATTGCATAAAAACTCTATGCGGTAATGCACCCAAATAGCTAAATAATGAGGCATGTTACGCATAGAATTTCTATGCAGACATTCACAACAGCTCATGGTAGTCAGTAATTAAAATTTGCGGAAAAGTCCGCTGCTTTTATTGACTGGCAGTAGGTTTAACAATATAATTATAAAATGTTACCCCAAAATGTAGAACGATTTTGTAAAAAAGGGCACAAACTTTTTGAATTTGCAGAACTAGTCTAACAAGAAAACTTAATTGCCAATTTTCAGTTCAAGCAAAATATACAGGTTTCATTAAATGACAATTTTGTAAAAAGGCCAAACCTTCTATCTTTCTTTCAGTAATGACCCCAAAACCAGTTTTACGAGTAATTATGATAGAATGTTCAGATTAGCCCCTTAATTTCTAGAATTTGCAGATTAACCTATTTTTAACTTGAAACACATTTTACAATTTTATAAAAATTATGCAAAAATCTCTGAAGGATAGTTCAGCAAAATTTTGATGTTTTGGATTTATAGGCCCTATGCTAAGAGCAAAAAATAGTGGGAACAAGGAAATTAAGAATTATGTCATTACTATTTAACCATGAATTAATGCAAAGATCAAAATTATTATAGGATCTTTTCAAGATTGATTCAATTGGACCTTTAGAGTGCTATAAGGATTTTGGATCATCAAGAGGTGATAAGACTTCTACTTCACTGAGCATTTTGAAAAGGTTGCATTTTACGAATGATTATTATTAGATTAAATTTTTTTTTTCTACAACATCATGTTTACCTGCATAAAATTGAATCAATCAAGGAATTTAATTGCTTTACTCTATTGTATGATATGCACGCACAGAAAAATGATTATTGACTATAGAATTACATTTATTAATGTTATAAACTTTAGTATACCTTTAGATTGTTCTGAATTGTTTTACTATCCTTGCGATTGGAAAAGTTTAATATTGAACTTTATTGACTGGCAGTAGGTTTAACAATATAATTATAAAATGTTACCCCAAAAATGTAGAACGATTTTGTAAAAAAGGGCACAAACTTTTTGAATTTAGAACTAGTCTAACAAGAAAACTTAATTGCCAATTTCAGTTCAAGCAAAATATACAGGTTTCATTAAATGACAATTTTGTAAAAAGGCCAAACCTTCTATCTTTCTTTCAGTAAACCCCAAAACAGTACGAGTAGTTATGATATAATGTTCAGATTAGCCCCTTAATTTCTAGAATTTGCAGATTAACCTATTTTTAACTTGAAACACATTTTTTTTATAAAAATTTCCTGAAGGATAGTTCAGCAAAATTTTGATGTTTTGGATTTATAGGCCCTATGCTAAGAGCAAAAAATAGTGGGAACAAGGAAATAAGAATTATGTCATTACTATTTAACCATGAATTAATGCAAAGATCAAAATTATTATAGGATCTTTTCAAGATTGATTCAATTGGACCTTTAGAGTGCTATAAGGATTTTGGATCATCAAGAGGTGATAAGACTTCTACTTCACTGAGCATTTTGAAAAGGTTGCATTTTACGAATGATTATTATTAGATTAATTTTTTTTTTTCTACAACATCATGTTTACCTGCATAAAATTGAATCAATCAAGGAATTAATTGCTTTACTCTATTGTATGATATGCACGCACAGAAAAATGATTATTGACTATAGAATTACATTTATTAATGTTATAAACTTTAGTATACCTTTAGATTGTTCTGAATTGTTTTACTATCCTTGCGATTGGAAAAGTTAATATTGAACTATATGATGTGTTTACTGTTCCTTAATAAATTATTGTCTAGTGTTGTGAAAGAGAGTTATTTCCGTGATTGAGAATTTGCTTCATTGTTCTCAAAAGAAGTGTTCTTACCGATTTTGAACCCTCAAAATTCTTACTACGATTTTGTTATTGTTTTCCGAGTGTGCCATATGGATTATTAGACCACTAGTTGGTCAAAATGCACTTTTACTGACCTTCGGGCAAGTTACTAGCCTTCGGGTGACAACCTATGGCAAGTTAGTAGCACTCCCTGGGTGATCTTATCACTGTTCTAAAAATCGGATTAATCAGTCGATAATCGGCCGATTAATCCTATTCGGTGACTGCCCGCTTAATATTACATAAATCTGATTATTATTAATCGGGTGTCCAAAACGATTAATGATTAATCCCGATAATTTTTATTATTGTATATTTTGATATTTGAAAAGCTTCATGTGTGTTGGATCGCTAAGTAGTTTATGTTTAATGTTGATAATTTATAATGATCTTTTATTAAATAGTAGATTTTCTTCATCATTCTTTAAAGTTCATTATTTTGATTGATAAATTGACTAATTTTTTATTTATCTTATTTTGTAAGTAAGTTCTTTGATTTATATTTATGTTGCAAAATTTGAAATCTTAGATTACTAATGTGAAGAGATAAATTCTTTTACTTTTTTTTTTACTATTTATTCATATTGTCTTGTTCATCATATCATGATATATAACTTCACATCTAAATATTGTCTTGTATAATATTTAGGTATTTTCAACAATTAACTGTATATATTCATATGTAGTTGTGTATAAATATAATTAAATATATTAAAATTTTCAAAAATGATTAATCTCCGATTAATTCCCAATTAATCCGATTAATCATTATTCAGTGTTGGACCGCACGAATAATGAAACCAATTTTTAGAACACTGGATCTTATTGTGACTATGCCCATCACATGCTACTGGTCATAATTTGTAGCCACAGAAGAACGGTAGAGGGTATTTTTGGTATATTGATATGATGTGCTCGCTATAGTTTGAACTTGACATATTTGGAAATCATTTAACACCTACTGCAATAGTTTACAATTTTGTTTAGAATTGTTATGCTTAAAAGTATAGTTTTATGCGAGCTTGTCATCTTATATCTTAGTATTTTTGTAATATTGTATAAATCATCTGATTCACTAGGGGGTAATGTCTTACTCATCGAGCATATCTCGCCCCGTTATTTCCATCTTTACCGAGTTATTAGAGTTGCTAACCTCAAGGAGAATGGTAGCTGAGGAAGATTTACTTAGTAGGTGCTTACTATTAGAATTGGATGTCTTTTCTAGTATGGAGGATTATGTAAGAAAGTATAACTTATTACTATAGAGCTAATTGATTATTATGTATAATTGGTTTTGTAGTAGTCAGTAGTTTTCGTACTGGCTTATGCACTAAACTTTGGAAATAGCAAAGATTATTTTTGCTATGTTATTGAAATTCACAAACATGTGAGAAACTTGTCTCCTGCACGTGTTGTTGTCACATGCCTAGGCACAGCTGTGCAGACTGGGGTGTGACAATAGGATCCTAGTCAAACTTTACACACAGTTGGACCTTATATTAATGAAGAGATTGAGATCCGTAAAAACTATTTCAATGGAAAGAGCGTGTCAAATAGAAAGTTGTATAAAACTAAAATAAGTTTGGAAATATTTTGATATTAGATATTAGAAGCCTAAAGTGTATTCCATAAAAATTTGAACCAAGGCCTATTTCCTTAACCAAGTGAAAAATGCACAATAGACTAAAGTTTAGCATATATATAAAAACTATATGTTTATATATTATTAAAAACACGTGTCATGTGCATGCATGACTATGATGCATGTAATTATTCGTTCCCTTTTTGTGATATACTATTACAACACAACAAGAATGAGGGTGATAAGATTCAGGGAGCAGGCGGGGCAAGTGGGGGTGGGAAGAGGGTCTGTTTCAAGAAGAATTTGGAAGCACATCCTTCCCATTCAAATTGAATAACGGGCTATTCAAATTGCAAATCCCATTCTACAACATTAGAGTGCTTAAAAACAAATTTTAAAATGATCTTAAGTTTTTTCAGACCTATACATCTTGTGTCCACATAGGATTGGTATAATGGGCCCACGCTGGCCCAAGGTATGATGAGTCGGCATGAAAACGTTTAGTACATGAATAATGATAGCGGGATTGGATCATGCCTCGACTATTAAATTTATGGCCCAGCTATTTTTGTGTTGTGTCTGGGCTCACCCTGCAGGACACGGCTCAGTAAGAGCACGAATTAAGCTCCATTGGGCCATCACGATGGGCCGACACAATATACTGATCTCATCCCTTCCTATAAATTAAGTTTACATCAATCTCAGAATGGATAGGGTTCAAAATGGATTACATTAAAGTCATTAAAAATTATTTTACTTCATAATTTTTCGTGCAATACTTGGGTATATAATTGAATTAAAGGTTTTCAGGAGCCCGAGTTTACATACCTTATTGCTGATATCTTCAAGTTGCCAGATTTTAATCCTATTCATTTTGATGTATGAATTTATATGATAAAGTTGACCATTTTAGAAACTATTAGGCACAAAGTGTGTGAAGTAGGCACAATTAGACATAAAATAGGAGGCTTAAATCCAACACGAATGGGCCGACACGGTTCAAGCACAAAAAAAGACACGATTGTATGGACCCACATGGCTCATATCCGACATGAATGGGTTGACACGATTCAAGCAAGATAGAAGACACAAATGGTCGACCTAGTACGGCATGTGGGCCGACCCAATATCCAATAGATTGGTACACATACATATAGGTCTAAGCCCATATAGTACTATGAGTCGTGCCTGAGCCTAGGTGTTTTTACGTGGGCCATGCTTGGACTTGGCTAGGCACGACAAGACATGGCGCATTACCAACCCTATGTCAACTAAGTGGATAGATTCCCTTTTGCATAAATCCATAGTTCGGGGCATATCATTGAAAGTTCAAACGATTATCACGAATGATGAACACTCTGAAACCCTTGCCCACCAATTCTCTTCTAGTGTCTGAAACATTCTACACCGAGAAACTTGTTAGTCATAGATAACCATTCTATAGCTACTAGATGCATAGCCAATAAAATTCAAAGTCATCTCATGTTTTCTTTTTAGGCACTCTAAATATTGTAAATCAGCGGTGAATTTAATGGCCACCATTGTACTTGAACAGGAAGGATTTCGGTTCAAATCCTTAAGAAATTGCATTGTTTAGTGAGTCAGTCAGCGTCCTTTTAAGCTTTATCATTACTTATTTCTTGGTTCAACCCTCCTGATGGATGACCCCCGCCCTTGGTTCAACCTACGACATGTATGATCCAAAACCCCTAAGCCATGCCTTAGACACCTTAACATTCACCATCTAGACCTAATATAGCCCTAGGTCTGCAAATTTAGGAATCCCCCTTTCTTTCCTTTATATTGGTGCCTAATATGACACGTTCCAGCTCTAATTGACCCTGAACTTTCTGCTGGCTGTTGTGCAAATTCACTCAATAAATTTAGCCAGAATAATGTCTAAAAAATTACCGAGTATGCACTCTTTATTGTTCTCTGGATATTCTAAAGCGAGCAAAGCAATTACTTTCAACATGTCAGTCCAAGAAGAATTTGGTTAAATCCTAATGCTAGGGCCTGCATCACCTTTTCAGCAAAAAGAAACTGTTCTTCATACTGCACTTCAATGGCATCAATGGCTAGAACCTCATAATTTTATACCTGAGTAAAACACTTGAGAGCTTTTTCTACACCTTTATCCTTGTCACCGGATTTCCTTGATTTCTGTTTTTTAGAAACCCACAGATGTCACTAAATTTGCACCTTGCACATAAATATCTAAAGAGAAAATTCTGAAGTATTTGAGCCAGCATGATTATTAGGCAGGTTAATAACCTTATTATCATACAATCAATGGTTTATTAAGTGTATTATATTGATCAATCCTGTAATTGTTCATGAGAGGCACATGTCCTCTTTTAATTGGTTCCCAAATTCATTATTGCACATCAAGGATAGTTTCATCTAGCAGCACCAACAATTTTATGCAAGGTACTGATTCTATCTCTACTATTTAAGAGCTTCAAACTCCAAAATTTAAGACAAAATTAGAGAAAAAGGAAACTTTCCATGCACAGATCATGAGGTATAAAAAGAGATGTTGCAACTTTATCCCATTATCAAATAGATTATAAACTTAAGTATTGAGTACACATACCCTGAGTTGTTGATGGAGACGCAGAACTGTGAGTTGGACTTGCAACAATATTGCGAGCATTGTTTGTACCAGAAGATGCTCCTACAGCATGACTGGCCAAAGTTCGACAGAAACTTGCATAACGCCGCAAGCGAGTAATGAAGTGTGAGGCCAGGTCAAGGACGGCATCAACATAAGCCTGCAATAAATAAATAATATATATATATATATATATATATATATATATATATATATATATATATATATATATATATATATATATATCACCGTCAACAATTTTGCAATACATATGGATTTTTAAATACACATCAAAGGCAATGATCGTTCCTGATAACCATTATATGGTCAATCTGAAACAGCACCTCATGATTATTCACATAGAGGAAATCAGTGATCTATATCCCAAACAACAATAAGTAGAAGAATAAAATGGTAAGATTCTAGTAGTCACAAGAGCACCTTCAACAAGCAAAGTATTATTGAAGCATTCCAGTAAACACAGAAAGGCATATTCACTTAATAGGAAATTGTCATTGTGAAGAAAGAAGAGAGAGTGTTAGAGCATTTAAATCAGCCACACATACAACCTAACAGTAGGTAAAATGTATAAATAAATGTGCAGATAAGTAAAAGAAAGGAAAACATTTAAAAATGTCTCATCTAAGAGAATTTGAACTCTACCTATAAGCTTAAGCTTTTAGACCGGACTAGGTCTAAACCTGTATAGTGTCTTCACGTATTGTCTCCTCAAAGGGAACAAATTGGTTCCAAAGCACTAGCTCAATATCAACAATTAAAAAAATTAATTCTAGTTATTTTTTTCCTATTTTTCTCTTTATTGTATTCTTTGATTTCTTCACTTTTATTGTTTTTTCTCTCTTTTCCCTAATCGAGCACTACCAAGACCCACCTCTCTCTCTCTCCCTTCTTTTTGTTCTTTGCCCTACGTGAGCTCCACCAAGATCCTGACCCACCCACCTCTTCTTCTCCATCTTCTTTTTATTCTCCGCCCATAGAACTCACAAGAGATCAATCGCACTAAGACCCCAACTCCAACCAGCGTCACGCCCCCTTGCTCTGCTATTTTGGCCGCCTCTTCACAAGCATCACTACCACCTACACCATACCCATCACCTCCTCCCAGCCACATGCACCATCACCCACAGTGTCCTTCGCAACCTCCTCGCCTCCTCCCAACCTCCTCGTAGCCCTGTCACCACAGCCCTGCCACCACCCCACCATGGTTCAAAGTCGCAGTCTCGGCCGCCGACTCGGCGAGCATTGAGACGCACTGGTCGCGGCATCTCGAATCGGTCTCGGGCGATACGCGCAAAACCCTACACAAAAGGCTCAAAAAAATCTGAAAAAATCACGACAAATCCTAAAAAATTATAGACATCAATTTTTTATGTATCACATGTTTAAAACAAGTTTGTTTTCAAGGTAATTGGGAAAATATGATGATTTCGAGAGGAAAATTTAAGAAATATAGTGATTTGAGAGTAAATTTAGAAATATGAAAGATTTGAGGGATATGTATGAGAAAACCAAAAAAAAGAAAAAAAAAAAGATAAGAGACGAGAGATTCTCTCTCTCTCTCCCCTATCTCCCTCCCTCTCTCCTATCTGGCTCTCTCTCTATGTCTCGCTCCCTCTCCCCCCTCCCTTCGCTGCTCTGAAAGAGTGAAGGGAGGGAGAGATTAGGGGGAGGAGAGAGAGAAAGATAGAAAGATCAGGCGGGCGAGCCCTGGATCCAAGTGTTTTTTTTTTATAAATCGATTCGACCGACTTGGAGTCAACTAGGTCGAATCGGCGAAGTCACTCTGAGTCGGATCGTAACTCGGCCGATTCGGTTGAGTTTGACTCCGAGCAAGGCAGAGTCGGTCGATTTAAGCTGGATCTTTCGAATCGAGTCTCGGACTCGTCTTGGCACCTGCCGAATCAGATACGACTCGGTTGAATCGTATCCGACTTGGTCGAGTCTTCGAACCCTGCTCTCCCTCCTCCCAGCCACCGCCCCACAACCACCTCTCATACCCAAGACGACTTCGACTGAAACCCGACTCCACTCCTCCAAATAGACGACTCACATTCAGATACGCTTATCCAAGCCGACTCTGACCTTGATCCTGACACTCCTATTTCACTGCAGCTTTAATCTAACTTCGACTTCAATCAGAGTTCGCTTTCTCACAATCAGACTACCCTTCTTCCAACCTCAACCAAGTCCAATCCAACCCAACCTAGATCTGAAACCAAGTTCAACCGAGATTTGAGTCTAGACGTGCTCAAACCCGACCCAAAGCCCATCTCAATTCACTTTCTGGGTTTGACTAAGATTTAGCTTAAATGCTGAAGTTTGCTCTTATGCTGTAAAATAATTGCAACCAAATTCTATGTAATAAAAAGTTTTCTTCTGTAAAATTTTTACTCTCTTAGCTATTTTTCCTCTTGTTCCTTGTTGGCTGACATCAAGGATATTAAGGACCTTGTTGCTATTGAAATTATTACTATAAGATTGACTGGAAAGAATTATTTGTTATAAAAAATTATTACTGTAAAATTGACTAGAAAGAATTATTTGTTATAAGAAATTATTACTATATGATTGACTGGAAAGAATTATTTGTTATAAGAGAAATCGATGAGCCTCCCTTGGTGCAAGAGGAAAACTGAACATAGTTACTTCTGCCAAAACTTCCTCTACTGAAAAAGGGTTTAAAGAATGGAAACGAGATAACTACTTTGTGACAACTTGGTTGTGGAACACATGAAATTCACACTGAACATCAACTTTATGTTTTTTGACACAACAAAGAAAGTCTAGAATGTCGCCTGTTACAGTTATTCCATGAAGAAGAATTCATCTTAATTCTCAAGTCTTTGAAGTTTATGATGACTTGTACAGTCTCTATCAAGGTGATAACAGTTTGGAAGATTACTACAAAAAATTCAAAGATATGATAGATGAAGTCAATTCCGTTTACTGACTAAAGATATTGAAGTTATTAAGAAGTTGCAAGAAAAATTATATGTTGGCAAGTTCCTTTCATGTCTCAGTTCAACCCTCAAAACCACTACAAGGAAAAATCCCACTTGATGAAGGTGGGATTTCCTCTCTCCAGAATACTTTCACAAAAGTGTCTGGGCTTCAAAACTCTCTATGGTTGAGGGTTCTGCCTTACTGACCAATGCACTACTTCTTAAGGTCACGATGTGTCTTCTAATAGTCATAGCGCATCTTCTAGAGGCAAAGGACATGTTTTGGGGCCAGGGTTATTCTCAAAAGTGTACATATTGCAACCAGACTAATCATATTGTTGACCCTTGTTTGGAGTTGCATGAAAAACCTTCACGACCTCTGCAAGCTGCTCATTTGGTTCATAGTGCCGGTTTGTCTTCAGTTATTTCTTCCTTGTCTAATGCATAAGAATCTATTGCCCTATTTTTGTTGATCGTTCCTCACTCTATCTAAATCTAAGTGTGTGTCTTTGAATGAGGAGATCCATTTAGTCTACTTCAGGCATGGCCGCTTTGGCACATTCATGTATTTCATGTTTAGGGAGTTTGTCACATTCCTCTTAGATTATTCATTCTGATGTGTCCACCCACAGATTGGTAAATCTACTATTTTTTCTCCTTTTCATACATCATTTGCACTGTTGTTTTTACCAACAGTAGTTCCAAAAGTATTAGTGGCACTATCAATCGTACTTCTTCTCTCACGTGGTTTTATGTTAATTATGTTCCTCATGTTTTTTTTAGTTATTTGACCAAAACTATTAATTATCCATAACATTCTCTCTTGTATTTTTCAGGACTTCATGCGAAGGAGATTGGTGGGGGTTATGACTTCATTGTCGTAATTAACCTGCAATGGGTGTTTTCGCTCTTGTAGGTAATGAATCTATGACATAATGGCACCTTCATCAAGGCCAAGATTTTTAAAGTCAATCAAATTGTTAATTCTTTCTATTAAGTTTGTTTCTCAATTACACTGAGTCGGGAAGTTTGGTAAACACCATATAACTTTTTTTTGCCTTCTAAGGTAGTAAATCGATATAGTACTCTATTTGAAGTTATTCATACTAATATTTGGGGTCATACTCATATTTAAAGTGCCTGATTTTTTCTTATTTTGTAATCTTATAGATAACTATTCTCATATGACTTGGTTATTTTTAATGAAAGATTGTTTTGAATTCTATTTTTTGAAGGATTCTTAAGGAGATTAGCACAAAACTCCATTGGTCTCTTAAGATTTTATGCTTTAATAATATTTTGGAATATATGCAATATGCTATTCAAAATATTGTGTTTCTCATAGTATAATTCATCATACTTCATGTGCTCATGCACCTCAATAATATGGGGTCACTGCGAGGAAAAATCGCTATCTACTTGATATTGCCAACACATTAATGATTCATGTGAATGTTCCCAAGTATCTCTAGGTTGATGTTGTGCTCATTGCTTGTCACTTAATTAATAAGGTCATTCTTTTGTTCAGCATGGTAAAACTCTATTTCTTTTCTTTATCCACCGCTATTTGATTTAGTTTCAAAGCTATGTGAGTGCTTTTGTTTTGTTCATATTCTAGATAAAAGACCATGATAAGTTCGATCCACGAGGTTTTCTAGGATATTCTTGTACATAAAGGGTATAGGTGTTGGAATCCATTTGTAGAAACTATATGATGTGCATCGATGTCACTTCCAAAACCCACAATGTTTTTCAGTCTCCTTGTCTCCTAGTTCTCCTTCTAGCACTTCAGGTATTCCACTTCCATACCACTTGCGCCTGCAGACTTGCTAGCGTCGATAGACTCGCTTTCACTTAAGATTTATCAATAGAGACAAAAATACTAGTATTGATCATTGTTCTAAAAATCGAATTAATTGGCCGATTAATCCTATTCAGTGGCAGCCCGCTTACTATTACATTAATCGCTCTGATTATGCGCTCGAGCAATTAATCGGGTCCAAAATGAGTAATCTCCAATTAATCCCCAATTAATGCGTGATTAATCCGATTAATCCCCGATTAATCTGATTAATCCACAATTAATCATTTATGTATTTCATATATTTTTTATTTGAAAAAATTATCACTTTGTGTGTGTTGGATCGCTAAGTAGTTTATGTTGTGATGTTGTGATGATGATTTGATAATGATCCTTTATTAAATAGTAGATGAACTGTTATTTATTAAATAGTAGATAAATTATGATATTTTATTATTGTATATTTTGCATAAAGTGATACTTATGTTTTATTATTTTTAATTATTTTTCAAATTAACTTATTTAGCAATCTTTCTCCATCATTCTTTAAAGCTCATTATTTTGATTGATAAATTGACTAATTTTTTTATTTATCTTATTTTGTAAGTAAGTTCTTTGATTTATATTTATGTTGCAAAATTTGAAATCTTAGATTACTAATGTACAGAGATAAGTTCTTTTACTTCTTTCTTTTTTACTATTTATTCATATTGTCTTGTTCATCATATCATGGTTTATAACTTCACATCTAAATATTGTTTTGTATAATATTTAGGTATTTTCAATATTAACTGAATATATCCATATGTAGTTGTGTATAAATATAATTAAATATATTAAATTTTTCAAAAATGATTAGTCCTCAATTAATCTCCGATTAACCCGATTAATCATTATTTAGTGTTGCACCGCACGAATAATGAAACCGATTTTTAGAACACTGGTATTGATTCTACAAGCTTGCCACCTACCGAGTCAACTTCTTCCATAGAAGAGTCTTAGCATCATATAGCTCTTTGAGAAAGTATCCAATCTTGTACTCAACATTCTGTAGCCAAAGTCTTGCCTTTCTCTCATTTATCCATATTTTAGTTTTGTAACCACCTTGTCTTTTTTTCTCGTCTGACTTATCATAATGATATGTTGAACCCTGGATGGAGAAGTGTTGCGACGAAAAGATGTCTACTTTGAATGCTAATGAACATGGGAATTAACTTCTTTATCACTGGGAAAACAAGTTGTTAGTTGTAGAGGATATAAACTACAAAATTTCTCCCCGATCAGCAAAATTAGCACTTGAAAGCGCAGTTGGTCACTAAAGGCTATACACAGACTTATGGTGTTCATTGTTTTCAAACTTTCTCTGTGATAGCTCGTTTGCATTCTGTCAAGGTTCCATTATCAATTGTTGTAGTGAAGCATCTACCTTTATATCAGTTAGATATTAAAAATGCTTTCTTGCATGTTCTTCCAGAAGAGTTTTATATCCTTTAGCTTCTTGCCTATAAGATTCAAGGGAGTCCAATAAGGTATGAAAACTGAAGAAGGCCATTTATGGTTTAAGCAGTCTCCATCCGAGCATGGTTTGATAAGTTTAATATTGTTGATACATGTTATGATTTGCCACAGAGCTCTCATCATTCTATATTATGTCATATTTTTCTACCAACACTGTTATTCTTGCAGTTTGTTTATGATATTGTTGGCACTAGATAGATATAATCATGAAGGTAGTTCAGTTGAAATCTTATTTGAGTTTTAATTTTCATATGAAGGATTTTGGTCTATTGAGATATTTTCATGGAGTAGAGGTTACTTGATCTCCAAAACGTCTTTCTCTACCTCACTAAAAGTACCTTAATAATTTGTTGGAAGAAACTGGTATGTTGAGATCTAAGCGTATAGATACTCATATAGATCGTATACTCGTTTCTATCAACACCTAGGGGAGGCTTTCACTAATCTATAACAACATCCACAGTTGATTGGTGATTTAATTTACTCTACCTTCACTCAACCTACCATTATTTTTCCTATCAGTGTGTTAAGTTAGTATATGCAGAGTCCATGTCAGCTTCATTGGAATACTGCTTTCGAATCTTGAGATATTTTAAAAGAATGCTAGTAAACGACTGCATTATCATCCTTCTTATTTGAATATTGCCTGACACTAATTGGACTTGTGAACCTCTTGATCATTGTCCTACTACAGGTTATTGTACTTTTGTTGGAGGCACTTGGTGAGATGAATAAAAAATCCAACGCACAGGCAGAGTGCAGAGCATGGCTCACACAGACTGTCAGTTGATGTGGACGCAATTTCTCCTACGTGAAATGGGTGTCTTTTGCGACAAGCCGATAGTGATATATTGTGATAATCAAGTTATATGTATATTGCCAATAAGCATGTTTTCATGAGCAAACGATGCATATTGGAGCGGACTATCACTTCATCAGAGATATGGTGATTCAATATCATATAATCACTTTGTCTGTAGCATCTAGTTGTTAGCATGATGATATCTTTACTAAAACTGTGTAAAGAGCTTTTTGTTCTTTGTAGCAAATATGGTTCAAAGTCGCGGTCTCAGCCGCCGACTCGACAGATACCGTTCCACATCAGTCGTGATGTCGCAGCCAGTGTTTTAAATGTCGGCTGATATTTCTGAAATGTCGGCCGACATTTCGTTTTCAAGCTCTCATCGTCGCGACATCCCCAACCGCATTTGAAATGGCGTTTTAGAAAATGTCGGCCGACATTTCGGGAAAAATCCGATATGTCGACCAAAATGTCGGCCGATATTTTGAGAAAAACCCAATATGTTGATTGGTCTTGAAAGTTAGAGCAATTGAGAAATTTTAACAATGGATTAGTGAATATATGCAAAATATTTAAGTTAATTATACATATCCTAAACATATTTATGCAGTTTTGCATAAGTTGTGTATGTATTACCTTGATAAGAATTTTTAAATTACATTATTTAAGACATCTAAGATATATATTTGTTATTCATCATGATGTCCGAAATTTACTAAATGGCCCCGAAATATCTCCGAAATCCGAAATCTGACATCCGATTACGACATTCGACATTTCCCTGATATCCGACTTTTAAAACACTGATCGCAGCCCCGACTCGGGCAAGACATATGAAACGCTATATAGAGGACTCAAAAAATTCTGAAGAAAATCATGACAGGTCTTAAAAAAAATGTAGACATCAAAATTGGCATATAACGCGTCCAAACCATATCACCTAACACACTAAACATGAAGATAATGCATAAATACATGCGTCGCGGTATTAAAATATCAAAATAAATGCATAAATTAGTAAATTAATTAAATTTAAATTAACTACTCTTTTCACAAAAGTAAAGATTAGCTCTAACTTTCTAGTGAAAATTTGAAAAATTATATGAAATTTTGGGTTGACTCAGGACCGAGTCGAGCCGAGTCGACCTCGACTCGGCTAACTCGGCCGAGACTCGGGGCTGACTCAGCCTCAACTCGGGTGACTCGGCCGAGTCGGCCCCAAGTCAAGCAAAATAATGTAATAGATTAACTCGTGCACCGGTCTCGGAACGACCGAGTTTTTGAACCTTGGTAGCAAACTAGGCATATCTGACACCTATGCACCAGCTTGAACAGACTATTAGAATAGTATACATTTGTTATATTAGCAGTATTTTAAATGTCGGCCGACATTTCCGAAATGTCGGCCGACATTTCGTTTTCAAGCCTTCACCGCCACGACATCCCCACCCGCATTTGAAATGGCGTTTTAGAAAATGTCGGCCGACATTTCGGGAAAAATCCGATATATTGGCCGACATTTTCCCGAAATGTCAGCCGACATTTTGGGAAAAACTCAATATGTTGATTGGGCTTAAAAGTTAGAGCAATTGAGAAATTTTAATAATGGATTAGTGAATATATGCAAAATGTTTAAGTTAATTATACATATCCTAAACTTATTTATGTAGTTTTGTATAAGTTGTGTACGTATTACCTTGATAAGAATTTTTAAATTACATTATTTAAGACATCTAAGATATATATTTGTTATCCATCATGACGTCCAAAATTTACTAAATGGCCCCGAAATATCTCCGAAATCCGAAATCCGACATCCGATTACGACATTCGACATTTCCCTAATATCCGACATTTAAAACACTGTATATTAGTTAAAGATAGGAATTTTCTTTATTGTGTACTCCCCTATTCCTATGAGACATACTATTTCTATTTTTAAATAAAGGAGAACACCCCTAGTTAGAGGTGAAATATCTTCTCTTCATCTTCATCATCTCAATAGGAGTTACTATATGAGAGGAATAAATTTCCTAATTGGAATGATTTTGATTATGAGATATAGAAATCATAGTAAGAATAGGAATTGAATAATGATTGATTAGACGAATATGGAGTTGAATTGGGATTGCTTACTTAGAGTAGAATTTAAAAGACTATTGTTGGGATTAGGCTTCTAATCCCATTAGGATTTGGCAATTGAGGTTATAAATAGAGGTTAAAAAGAGTGTTTTCACAAAAAAATTGAAGACAACTTTGAACGAAAGAATTGGGTCTTGAAACTTAGAAGACATCAAGGAGCCTTTCCAGATCAATTAGTAACAAGATAGATTATGAGTGCAAAGTTTTGGGCTACCAGGAAGCGACTAAAATTCATCTCTGCATTCATTTTCAAAAATCATGCACTATGTTGTAAATAAAGTATCCATTGTTATGTTATGAAAATTGTCTTTGACATGTTTGTTTAGAAAGACATGATATGTTTACCCCGTTGATTTTCATGTGAAACCTGCAAGTGGTTTTATCATAAGAATTTGATATGGTAATCTTTTAGTGATAATCAACAATGATTTCTTGTTTCTTATTTCTGATTATTTATTTGATTTTCAGATGTGAGGAGATAAATGTCACATAGAGCTAAGTGTTGTATAGAGCAAAGTGTTACACTACATAAGGGTGTGGTTGGGGCTGCCTCTTAGAACTGTAGGAACCACCTCTAAAATCCCATATACTAATCATACAACTTTTGAAAAAGTGCATACTTTATATGTTGATGAACGTGCTTTTCATGAATTTTTTTCTGATAACAAGTTACTTGTTCCTATTAGTAATAAATTGTCAAATCTAATGGAGAGATAATTTTTACTCAAAGAGCATACTAGCTCACCCATCTTTTACCGACCTTTCACATTCAGAGAGCATTGGGTGTTTAGTTCGAGAATTTTATACCTGCAAGTAATTGATGAGTGGGCAATTTATTAAAAGTTTTTATTTGTTTATTTTGACACTTGAGATTGAGATTATGTATTTGATGTGATATATGTTAGTTGGAATGATGTAATTTTGAGGTTTATAATGTTAGTTGGATTATGTTTGATATTGTGCTGCATTTTGGAGGTGTGACATCTAAAGTACAAAAGTTTGTTTCAATTTTTCCCCAAAAAAAGATGATCTAAATAACAATTGTTCTTGCATAACCTGATGGCTATAACAATGAAAGAATGCTATATAATACAAGATCATTAGAAATTACTCCAAAAAAAAAGAGTCTAATCTAGCATAAGTTTTGTAACCTAATAAATTCAGTTGAATGAACAGTTTAATGAACTTGTCACCCAGGTATTACAAATATGGAATGCAAATTTTCAGGTTCATAGCTAACGGTTAACTTCTAAAAATCAGAAAGTAAATAGTTAATGAAAGTTGACTCCCTTGTAGATTCAGTAGTGGATGAAGACTCGAGAAGCAGAGATGAGAAGAGAATTGAGGAAAACAAGAGAAAATTGAAAACATGCTGAATGCCCATGGCAGCATTCAGTCACTTGGGACCATCAAATTCAGTGAACTGCACTATGAGCAGGCCAAGGGAGGGTCCATCCATAAGGCGGTGCTATATTTCACATTGGGACGCTACTTCTGTTTTGGAACCTTGATATAAACCAAGCATCGTACCGCAGCAAGTCATAAAATTCATGCAAAATACTGTAAACTTTGTGTTTCTTGTTGAGAATCTCTCACTACCACATGAAGTGCAGACAAATGCTTCATACAGAGCTTATTAATATAACAATATGTATTCCAATATGTGCAAGCATGTGCTCAATGTACATCTCTAGCAAACATGATGCCTGTCGTGCACCCCGCATCTAATTAACAATTTGTTGGCGGAGCAGAGACAAAATTAACAGTAGCCAACAAATAAACACAGCTATCACTTTAGCTATACCTTAAGTATGATATTCATAGTTCAAGAAAAAAAATGGATTGAAGTTTAGAGTCCAAAACAGCACCTGGATGCTAGGAACCAAAGCTTGGTGAACAATCATTTTGTCCGACTCAATGCCAGATAATGTCTCACTTGAAGCCAGCCAAGGCTCAGGTAACAATGTTGAAGGATTTATAAGGGCAGACTCGATTCCTTTGCCCAACATATCCAGCAGCAATCTAGCTTGCATATCCAGAACAAGTGCCCTGACATCTTGAGCATTTGTGCCTTCCAAAAGCCTGCACTTTATCCTGTCAAGGCTCTACAAAACCCCAAAAGCGTGGATCAAACACTTCAAAAAGAAGTAGCAAAAGTTATATCAGATACCAAACTAAAGCATGGATACCAGGAATTTTCACTACATTATAATGTTCTCGACATTATCTGTGCAGATTCTAAGCAGTTTTATTTTCTATGATTACATGAGTTTCATCACCAAGGATCATTACAACACCAGTGTAACAAGTACTAATTTCCATAAGATGGTGAGAAACTTCTAAGAAAAACCTTTGGACTTATTAATTAGCCACAGCTAACTATCTGGTGTAGTGGCTAAATATCTCAAATAGAAGACCATGATTTCAGGATAGGGTGGATTCAGAATGGCATGCTAACTAACTGCCATGACCAGTTTTGTACACATTCAAAAACCGTGACAACCAGAAGACTAGAGAAACAAAAATAGAATAAGTACAAGATGATGGAGGCGGAATTATTATGTTATTGTGATATCTAAATGGGTACTCATCATAAAACCAAGGATAAAACATAAACAAATTGTAACCATGATCCAAAAGCTGCATAAGCACATGGGAAACTAGAACATTGGAAAACAACTACCTTGTACTATTGAAGTGATCAAAATTTCATGTAGTCTTTACATGATGAGCTGATTTGCAGTCTAAAAATGGAAGAGCAGAGAATACATACAGGGCCATGTTGTTGCCTGTGTTGAATAGATGGCAAAGAATGGAAGTCCGCATCCAGCACTGCAATCACACTATTCAATGACACTAGAACAAGGTAGATCATGATTAGATTCATGAAGTAGTTGAATTTTTAATAAACTGAATGAAGTATTCCAAATTTATTAACATAAACAACTGAGAACCAGAATATTTAGCATAGAAGAGGCATATTAAAAAAATAAAAAGCTGAACATGTAAGCCTACAACTTACTCAAGGATTAATAACATAAAATGAAATAAAAGCTCTTTTGCCATTTTAAGATTGTGTTACAGAACAAATTATGGAAAAGCTCGTGAATAGGAACTTAGTTCTCGTCTGGGTATGCATCCTTGGATTGCTATTGCATATCCAGCTCCTGTTCCAGCAGCTAGTGTTGTTTTCTTGATCTATCCCATCGGTCAAGGAAGTTTTTCTGATGGCATGCCTTTAAAGATATCTAGTACACAACATCCTTATGCATCCATTTCACATGTTAAGCATAGCTGATGTATTCGGCGGCTACCCATTTATTGCAATGCATGGTTCCTTTAACTTCTAGTTTAATCAGGGAAAGAAACAAGACCAGAATGATCCGTACTATGTAAGCAATCTATCTAGTGAATAATGTTACATGCAATAAAAAATTATGCAATATCTATCCCAAAACAAGTCCAGCCTGGTCCATACTATATAAAGCAAACAATCTACAGACAGGTTACATCTTTAGCTCTCTTTTTTATACCAAAGAATAGGTCATAGCTTGGTGCAAGTAGGATTTGACCTCTTCGACCCTTCCTGCTGCAAAGAGGCTTTACACACTGCTATATTGGCACTTGCAAATTGCAATTACATCTTTAAGTTAATGAATTAAAAATACTAGGATTCTGCATTTGCAAAGTCAAACATCAAAACAAAATCTTCAGAACTTCAAAAATCAATATTCATTCCACTGTGCAACTGCAAAATCAATTTCAACAACATTAAGAAGACAATTTAGAATAAGAAGCATCATTTCCAAGGAAAACACTGAATTCGTACAGTCTAAGATGATAAACGCACCAAACCTTTTAACCGTTAATCTTTATATAACACAATTTCCGCAGATGGAAGTTTAGTTTGCACAAAGACGAAAGAATGTGTTCATAGCAATATTGCAAGGTTCAATATTCCCAAGATAGATGTAACCGATGGTCAAGGAAGTGAGTTCTCTAGTAAACTCCTATTTGCTGATGACAACCTTCATATGAGGAGAAACCTATACTCTCTCGGTAAATCTTATTGTACTTTCCAAAAGCTGAAAAAACAATCCATATAGATCAATTCATTTGCGCTCTTCATATGGACATTTTTCCGGTATGTCTAGACTTACTATTCTGGTGGATCAATAAAGTTGAAAAAGTGAAATACAATTGGAATTTAGCACGTCGGACTAAATGTAGGCATAGTGAGTAGGAAATTTATGACTTATGGTTACAGAACATATTGTTGTGTCTCTGTGTAGAAACAATTGATAAAAATCATTGACAAAAAAAATCATTATGAAGAAGGAATTCTATGTACCACTTGACCGTAATTACACTGGTTTAGTTTCTTCATTTTCCTTTCAAGTTCAAATCTAGATGTACATAATTTAAATATTTCTTCACAATGTTGTGAAGAATCATTGTCAATTTAAAAGAACTGAAATAACTTAGTAATCAACTCCTTTTGGTTAAAAAAGGGTGGCAGCAAGCTTTGAAATGAAAAAGACCAACATGCATAGGGAATGTTGTCTCAGGTTTGAGGTTTCCAAGATGATACCGCCCCTAAATAACCAGGTTGGGGTCATATGGCGTGAAAATCACAAGAATATTTTAGTATCAGATGACTTCGGTATGTCATAATTGATGTCAGCTCTTATATTAAAATCAGGGAACAATGTTGCAGAAAGTGAAAGCGAGAGTGAAGCGGCAAGGGGGCGCCTAGGCTTTGGCAGCAAAAATGCACCAAGGCCATTTCAAAAATAGAAAAAATAGAAAGTAATAGAATATTAAAGTAAAGCAAATAAGAAATCAATGTTAAAATCTGAATGGCAATAATAAGCATCTACATAAAGAGATGACACAAACAATGTGAGAATCTTTTAAATCTTGAAGTGGGGGGCTAAAGCGTCCCAAAGTGGAGACAACAAAAGAAGGGGCTAAATTGGAGCTTCAATGGGCTTTTTACAACAATGTTAAGGAATAACAAATTGAGTAAAAATTCCTAAGATAAAACCAAATAAGAACATGGGACGAAGGCCCATCGCAAGCTTCGGGAGAGGGCTTCATCGAGAGCATCGATCAGGAGCTAAAATCTTGAGGTTAGATCAGGAGCTTCGATCATCAAGCTTAAAGATTGGGCTACTGCTATTCCTTTATCTAGTTGTTGCTGATTTTTTCAGTTGTCGCTTGATTTGTTATTGTTGTTTTATTTTGCTGCAAGTTGGTTGCTTCTACTACTTTTCATGTTGCACCAATTGCCACCACCGCTGCCCTGGATAGGGTTGGGAAGAAAACACAAGAAAGCGAGAAAGAGAGAGAGTTGATTTTAATTAATTGAATATGGGTTATATAATATTTTCACCGAAATGTGATCAAAACTCATCAATGATTCAAAAAAAAACAAGTCAAAATGTTCCAAATTGTCTTAAGATTTTTCTAAAAAAAAAATTTAATTTATTTTTATAAAGTTTAAAGAACTGATCAATACAATTGAGAAGAAATGGCTGATATTGACCATTTTGATTAAAAAAAAAAATCTTCAGCCAACACCAACACCAACGTTGAGATCTCAAATCTTCAATGAGCGGTCCTAAATTAATTGGTGCAACTCTTGAGAAAGGATAAAATCATAAAAGTACCTTCTATTTATAACATCCTTCATCTCTTCATCCTTCTTGTTTTTTCCTTGATCGGATCAAGACATAATCAGACCTTAACCCCTTGATCAAACCTTTCATAATTGAAACAAATAACTCCTCTATAAGCTGCACAAGTTGAATGAATGCTTTAATAATAAAGTATTCCACTAGGCCATCATCCCGTCTCAACTTCAAACTATTACACGAGGCCAGCCCAAAAAACCCCAAGTTTGGACTATATAGAATTTCTGGCCCAAGTCCATTCTTGGGTTGGGTGTGGGCAGACCCCTGCCCACCCTAAACCGAACCCAAGCCTGCCTAAAAGCTGACTCGTGGGCTGGCCCAATGTTTAGCTCAAACTTTAAGAACCATTGCATTCTTCAAAAAATAACATATATGGAAGATACAAAGAATTAAGCCACCACTCCAGTCACCTATGATGCTTAAAATAGGCTTCCATATTGCTTCGTGTATTTTTAAATCTTGTGTTTATTTTACAAGTAGAATATAGGTTCCTTTAAATCCAGGCATTCCTTTTTTTTTTTTACTTTGAAGTATTATCGAACAATGTTTTTATCATTTTTTTCTAAATTCCAAAATTTTGATCCTTAGTACTCAATTATTCTCAACGATCAAGTTTATAACAATGATGCAGAGATTGATATTGAACAATTAGATTATTATTTTATAATTTATCCATACTATCCATCAATGTGGCATTTCATATCATGCGGGCTATTCTGGAAGCCCATAGGTAAGCCCATATCTCAACATGTTAGGCTTAGGCCTGTTGCCTACCTAGGGTAGCTCGTTTCCAACCTATGCCCAGTCTGAAGCCCTCTTCTCAAATTCAAGCTGCGTACAAGCATGGCTGCCCAGGCCCGCGAGGCCATTCCCATCCCTACCCATCAGGGAGATTTGTGTCTCTACCCATTGGTACTGTATCTTGTCTTTATTTCCCATTATTCCCCTTCCACTATAATTGTTTTTCTTCTAAGAATTAGAGTTTTGACCCATTCACCTTGTCAATCACATGGGACATCCTTAAAACCACCCAGCACTGTCACCACTATTTAAAGTTTGCCTAATGAAATCATCTTTGCTAATCTTTCCTATTAAGTGCAATATCCTTGTCATATTGAGCTTACTTAAATCCCCTTGCAAAGTTCATCCACACTAACCTTGTAATTTAATGTGTATATTTTCCCTGCAGACACGTTATCCTAAATCTTATTTGCTCATGCATTCCCTACAAGGTCGACCGGTGCATTCTCTTCTATAAGCATCATTATACCACCTCGTTAAGCGGGGGACGCAAACGTTCCATTTTGGTTACAACTAAACAGCAACATGTTGACCCCAATCAACTACAGCCATCATCCATTTTACTTGTCATTTTGTCGATGGACTCTATAACCAAATGGATGGCCAACAACATTTGAATATATTAATTGAATTAGTAAGAAAAGCCAGACCTAGCAAGTATCTCAGTGTACTGAGAAATGAGAATTGCCTACCAATACCATCCTCTGCAGCACTCTGCGTACACCCAACAGCATCCCACCAATCAACCCCGACCAAAAGACTCCACCAAAACCTGGACATCCATCATGAAAAATGAGAAACTATTTATCACAAAAATCAAATAATTATGACAATTTCAATGTGCCAATACCTGTCAGCAATTGCGCGTTCCCATGTAGCTGAACTCACTTTCGCCTGAGTGCTAGAAATAGCAGGAGGAAGAACACGGATTATCTTCAATGTGGTGCGATCCTTGCTGCTATCATGCCAAACAGAGGCCAAGCAGCAGCCAGTAGATGAGAAGGCAGGCGCAGCAATGGTTGAACCCACATTGATATGGTAGCTATCTACAGGACTAAAATTTATGCCAGAAAAGATGTGGACTCCGCCTCGAAGAAAAGCAACTGCAACCTCACCACCATGAGCAGAATAGACTATCTGAGCTAGCTGTCTAACATCACTTGGCAGATCGTAAGGATCAAAGCTGAGCCTGTTTGCTCTGTCGACACTGCAGTCAGATGAATTTCTATCATCAGATATCGTTGGTGCTGTCACAGATGCTTGAGGATTTCTCAGATCATCTGTTGGTGGAATGCTTTTGTTTACTCGAGTTGACCAAACTGTTTGCATAGGTGGCTGCCCACCAAAACTAGAAGCAGGATTTCCAAATATTGGATGAAGAACTACAGGTTTGAGTGAAGATTCCCAGCATTGGACCCTCCATCCTGTTATTGAAGGTCCCTCATCAGGATCATATGGAGACATGTACTGCCCTGAAAAAGGCACAATTAGTCATATAAATTCCAAGATTGTTTCTCTCCAAAATAGAAGCACAACGTATTATCCTCTCAGATAAAAGCAATAGAAACATATCAATCTTTTTCACTCAGACATTGGTAGAGGACTGGAAAGTTATAATAAAGAAAAAAGGGAGAACAGTGTGGAGTTTCCCAACAAATAATAACAAAAAATAAATGTCGGATGTAGCTACATCTCTACAATATCTTCCACCATTAGTGTCACAATGGCAATAACAAAATCTATGAAAAACAGTTGTTAGACATTAACTTTATAAAAGAAGAAAAAGCTTAGAATACATTTAAAACTACAAAGGAGAAATCTACAATACCTTCAACTATTACAACAGAGATAACTGAACCACCCTGTGTGGGGTCAAAAGCTACTGCAGTAACCCCAGAACCCCAAGTAGTAGTTGCAGCAGATTGGGCAGCAGCCTCGGGACTCACATATGCAGAGAAGTTTGAAACAGGTGAACAATGCAGTGAAGCCGCATCACTAATCTCCTGTTCTGTGAGCTTCTTTCCTTGTTTTTCTTCAGAAACTATGTACTCTTGTAAACTAAATAAATATGCTGCTAGTGGAGCAAAACCTGTCCAGGAAGGCGGGTTCAAAGATGGAGGGAGAGGGCTAGTTGTATTTATCTTGGCTGTTGCCTGGAAACCATTTCCTGGCCCAGGTGTAACCTCCCATACAACAACAGTAGATGGATTCACAAGAGGCACACCAGCAACATGCATGGTCCCTGCTTCAGTGATGATAGCATCAGCAGCCATTATGCCACTTGGCCCGGCTCCTAATAGAACTTTGCTTGTTGAAAACCATTTTGGAGGTGCACCACTTTGAGGCGGCCACTGTGCCCAGTGAAGTTGGACTGATCCCGATGAAAAAACTGAACAAATACACAGAAATTGTGGCCACTTTGCTGCATAGGAGATGTCCTGTCACGCATATCAGTACAAAATAAGCACATAAAGCAAACGGACCAAGACAAAGGGCAAGAAATGCTGACCTGCGGTTTGAGACTGCTGCGAAACAAACTTCTCCTCAAAGGTTAACTTCAGATTTGAGGAGGTACTAGAATTTGTAGGAAGCGATCGGTACTGTCAAATGAAAGAAACACAATAATGTTGATTTAGAGACATTGCTGAACAGAAAAATAGACAACAAATTATCACTTTGGAAACAAACAAAAAAAAAAAAGAACTACCAAAGCACAAATGATTTAACAGACAATTATAGGTTGTCAAATTAAAAAAGGAAGATCCTAGGTTCTTCAAGAAGTTTAGATGCCAAAATGCCAAGCAAGTATACATATAAAAATGTGAATCATATGAATGAATGAAGCACATTTGCATTAAGTATATTTGAACTGATATACAAATGATATTTGTTCCTCAAACAAAAACTAGAATCTGACAAGAGTCTCATTCACTGGTAATACGAAGAGAAATCACAGGAATTATTAGTGTGTAACACAAAAAAGAGTATTCTTATAATCTTGTATTTATCTATTATCTATATAAAGAAGAGGCTAATCATCATTTAGAATTAAGCCATCTATTCCTAAAACCTAACATGGTATCAGAGCAATAGTAAGCGGCAATCGCATTTTTTCTCGCCTTCAACTAATCTTCTCCACAATTGTTAACCTGCAAAACTGCAACACTATTCCTCTTCTTCGATCCTCTTTGATTTGGTCTCATCTATTATTTGATTTGATTTTTAATCCCGACCATGTTCGCCTTCTACTTGGTATATCTAGTTCTTGCCATTTTCTTTGTTTGCTACTGTCCGATCCCATGTTTGAGATCAAAGATGTTCATGATCTCGCGGGGAATTCATTTTACTACTATCATACTCATTGGGAAGAACTTGGGAGAAGTTTGTGTGTACCTTTGCGTCTGTTCTACTGAGTTTGAGGTTCTCTCAAAATCTCTCCTTCTACTCAGATTGAGGTTCTATCAAATCTCTTCTACCGAGTTTGATGATGTCTCAAAACCGCTCCTTCCACGGAATTTAAGGATCTCTCAAACTTTCTACTGAGTTTGAAAAACTCTAAAATCCTAACTATATCTCCAAGGACATGAATATTTAACATTTTGCACGGTCTCTGCATAAGTGTTCAGTTCAACTTAGATTCGCCTTGATTTTATTGGCAACTTCAACATCAGCATCAATAATTTAGCAGGTTCGCATCAACATTAGCAATTCATTATTTGTTTTCAATAGTTTCAATATTTGTTTGTTTCTCAGTTGTTTGTTTAGAAAAAACTTTGTTTAAAAGATCTTTTTCTTTGTAATAAGTTGGGTATGATTGATATCTATCATCCAACTTGAAGGGAAGTATCAGTGTGTGACACAAGAAAGAGTATTATTGTAATCTTGTGTTTATCTATATCTATATAAAGTAGAGGTTAATCCCTATCTAGGGTTAAGTCGTATCTTCCTAAAACCCTAACAGGAATAAAGGTGCAGTAGATAGCTGGCAGCTTGCTGAAGTAGTCCTCCAACAACATAACTGCTCACACACTCCGCCTGGAATAGGGTACCTACTCTGCCCTTAAAGTCTCTGAAAACATTCCCAGATCTTTAGAGGTAGGCCATCCACTATTTAAGACCCAAGGCCTTTGAAAATAAATGGAGATGACTAGAGAATTTCCCTCTAGTCTCATGCACAAACATCGAGCTCACCTAGGAATATCCTTTCTTCTCAGTTAAGACTCTGTGAACTGATTGCAATGTTTTAAAAGTGAAGATGGTTGGAAGATTTCCCTCGTCTCATGCACAAACATTGAACTCACCTAGGAACCTCCTCCTTCTCAGCTAAGCCTTTGTGAACTGATTGCAATGTTTTAAAAGTGGTCTCCTAGGCTCTTAATTGGTCAGCTTGAGTAGTATGAGGGTTTCGAGGTACCTCATACAATATCAACCCTATAACATATATCAGCAATATTTGGAGTTTGAGGTACCCGATATCACATCAACCATATTACCAATATGCTACTGATTTTGCCGATATTGACAAGTGATACTTTCTATATTGATATTAAAATCTATTAGCCGATACCGATAGCAAGATTTTAAACCCTGGTTTGAAGCATGATTTCGAATATCGGTTGATTCCTATATATACCAGCAATATCATGTCGGGTTTTGAGATACATGCTATGATACCAACCTTATTATATCGGCTGATATTGGGGCTGATATTGCCCATATTTGATGGGTGACATTGACGATATTGGTATTAAAACCCATTGGCAGATATCGATATGGAAATTTTTAAACCATGGTTGAAGCAGTTAGAATTTAGTAGGTTAGTTATTTGAATAGATTTAATTTGATTGTGGATCGGTTTGAAGCGAAGGGGATAGGTTAGTTCTTTGACTAGATTTGATTTGGTTCTTGATCAGGATCATTTTTACGTGGAATAGAATTCAAGTTCATAAGAAATAGGATTAGCTAGGAATTTAGATATGTTTGTGATGTAGGAAGCCAAGGCAATTGCGTATTAGGAGTTCAATTTTGTTTAGGAGTTTGTTTTGGGTGCAATTTGGATTCCAATTTGTTTCATTTTTCTTTATTTATTTTTAGTTTTTGAGTCCGAGTTGAATTCCGATTGGTTTTATTTTTCTCTTATTTAATTAGGTTTTCTAGTTAGAGGAGTATTTCTTTTTATTTGCCTATACAAGGTCATTGTATCTTTGTTTTTTAATTCAATTTTTATCCAACTTTTGATAATAAATTGAGTGTTTTCTTTTTCAATTGCTCGTGAATTTGAGTTATTTTTGCTCGTGGATTCGAGTATTATCCAACTCAAGGTTTCTTTCAGGATTCGTCGGCGCTAGAACGAGATCTAGCTAGCATTTTCGCTTCCTTATATGCGTCAAGTGGCATCAAAGTTTCGGTAACTTTCCGACGATGGCAGGAGACGACTATGAATTGCAAGGTCTTTCCATAAGGATGGGCACTGCTGAATGGAGGGTTGACGCAATCAAGTCAACCTTGGACTGCATGGTCCAAGAGCTCAAGAGATCGTCCCTCAAGATTGATATCGAAGTCCAGCCGATGGTACGTACCCAAGCAGACATGATCGTCAATCAACTCCTCTTCCACCACACCAACCTCCACCACATCAACCGAGGTTACATCAACCTCAACTTCGACAACAACCGTCTCATCCTCGACTTCCACGGCGATCACAGCGACACTATCCTATTGATGATTCCGTAAAAGAAGATGTTGACTTCATTGACAAATATGCAAACAATGTTAGGAGAGGGAAATTTTTTAATTCTATTCGTGACAAAGGAGGAGGATACTCAAATTCTGATGAGTTTAAGATTCCTTCTTTTGATGGGAGTCTTGATATTGAGTCCTTGATTTGGATTAATGAGGTTGATAAGTTGTTTGACAATGGCATATATTTTCATGGAGAATCATGTCAAGTTCGTGGCTTACAAACTTAAAGAAAGAGCAGTGGCATGGTGGAATCAACTGCAAGACATTCGTATGCAACAAGGCAAACCACCCAAAGGAACTTAGAGGCAGATGAAACGACTTTTACAAGGTAAATTTCTTCCTCCAGATTATCATCAAATTTTGTTCAAACAATTTGAGAGTTGATCCAAAGAAATAGAACCGTTCCTACATAAACATAAACCGAAGAGTTCTATTGGCTTTCCTCTCACTATGGATTAACTATGACTGAAAAACAACTAGTGGCAAAGTACACTAGTGGGCTCATGTATTTAATTAAAAACACGTCCTTCTCCACAACATGCTCTCCCTTGATGAAGCCTATAACCTTACTTTGGAGGCAGAAGAGATGGTGATTCGGTGCCCACCTTTCATGAGATCTTATCGGTCGAACGAGACAGCAGAATAACATCAACAACCACCAACTTAAGAGCAGTCAATCAAGAGAGATCCATCATCGACTGACATGCATGCAATCAACAATCAGATGAGTGGTCGATTTATTCAAACTGATGTTACTTTCATTCAAAAACCTCAAGTGGTTGTCAGCAAAGCAAAATCTTTCAATGACAACAATTTTGTTATGAAGCATATTCCACCTATTCCTAGTCCAAAAGAAGAGAAGCCAAAGTTGATATCCATATGCGACCGGGGCGAGTTCTTGGTGGAATCAAAAGAGAAAGTAAAAAAATTTGCTTTGGTGGTTAAGGACACTCCATCCATTGAAGTTCCTAAGAAGATGAAGCCCATGTTGGAAGAGTTCAAACGAGTTGTTCATGAGGAGCTTCCGGAAGGATTACCACCCATGAGAGATAATCAGCATCATGGTACATCTATTCTTCATGGTTTCGAAGATCTTTCCTGTGGAAGGAGAGTGCTAGAGATGAAAACTTTAAATTCTTCAAGTTCATATCACTTTCTATTAACACATGGGCGCGATGTGTTCTGCGCGGTATGTCAAGTTCTATCTTCAATTGCACTTTGAAAAATCTTCTTCATGGAGGTGAACCAATGAAGTATGGGAGCATGATGTATGTGTATGGCTGGATGATGGAGGAGCACCTACCAATTAGCATTGATTATCAAATGATCCGAGATGATTACATTGAAAATTCGATGACGCAACACTATATGAAGTTTGATGATTCGCCGTCAAGATTTTGGGACCACACTTTCTCTCAAGCCGAGTTTGCTAAAAAATGGCATCGTTCATGGTTCTATTGATTGAAACTCGAGGGTGAGTTCTTTTGAAGAGGGGAACTGATGTAGGAAGCCAAGGCAGTCGCGTATCGGCAACTCGATTCTATTTAGGAGTTTGTTTTCGGGTCCAATTTGGATTCCAATTTGTTTCATTTTTCTTTATTTATTTTTAGTTTTCCAGTCCTAGTTGAATTCCAATTGATTTTATTTTTCTTTTATTCAATTAGGTTTCCTAGTTATAATAGTATTTTTTTATTTGCCTCTATAAAGTCATTGTATCTTTGTTTTTGTATTCAACTTTTATCCAACTTTTGATGATCAATTAAATTGAATCTTTTCTCCTTCAATTGCTCGTGAATTCGAGTTGTTTTTGCTCGTGTATTCAAGTATTATCCTACCTAAAGGTTCCTTTCAGGGTTTATTGACGCTAGAACGAGATCTAGCCGGCATCTTCGCTTTCTTATCTGATTCAGTTTGAACTAGTGTCTCCGTGTTTTAGATAAAGTCTACTTTCTGCTAGTCTATAAATCAGAATTCAGTCCATTGTTTCAGAATCAGAGTGAAGATGAGATGAATTGATTTGTTTTATTGTTTGTTTTCAGTTATTTGCCATTTATCTATGCCTTTTATTTCCTGAGTGAAGTTTAGTTCTCTGCTTCCAGAGAATTCTCTTCCTCTTCGTGTTCTCTATTAAGCATTATAATGTTTGTTGATATTAACCAAGAAATAGATACTACTTATGCAAGCAAGCGTCTTTCAAGGGTCAGAAGAGTGTGTATGAATGCACAGCTGACCTACCGGAGTCATCCCTGATAACCATTTGGTCACAACTGCAAGATCCTGTCGCCATTCATGTTCACATTGCCAACAGCTCGCATCCCGTACAAGATTAACAGGGCCCTAAAAATCCAAAAAAACATTAAGGTCAAAGCATGACAGACGAAAAGTAAAACCCATATAATTTTGGAAAGTCAAACCAACATGAAGGAACAAACCAGTGATCCACTTTTAAGGGGAATCACAAAAACCTAATTCAGCAAATAAAGTAATAAGAAACAAACAACACTTCGCTGAAATCATCAAAATTCTACAATGTACTTGGAGATAACTCCGTTGAATGAAAAGGCATTTATAAGGAAGACAGCAAATATTAGTAGTTCATGAAACAAAATGGAAAAAAATAACCAGCATTACATTTAGAAAGCTAAATGTGACAGAAAGGGAACTTACTTGTGAAGGTTGGGTCCATATAGTGATCCTCCCATGAAAATTAGCTATCAGTAACGCACGAGGACAAGACCTAGGAGACCATTCAATAAATTGAACAGAATCTCGTGGAGAATCTGTTAAAAAAAATAGTACAATGAACATATTAAGTTCCAAAAAATGTGTATTTTGCTAGTACAATATTTTAAGTAGCTAATTATGTAATATGTCTGTAAATTAGCTGTGAATGCAAGTCATATATGATTGATATTGTAGAATTAATAAATATGAGCAATGTAGTGTATTCACAGCTCAATACTGCACTAGCGCATTAGATCTTTCAATATATACAACCAGTGTATATGTCCATATTATGTCAAACTCAAGATTTGAAATATCTGTCTCCATCTGAAGTAGGCTTTTGAGGAATCAATATTGGCAGTGTAGGCATTTTAGGCAGTTTGGGAATGGAGTATCACAATTGCATGTTATCTTTAGAATGCCAATTTCATCACTTTTGTCCTGGGTATTTTGCAAATTTCAATCCTTAGGACTTAAAAGAAACAGTGACAAGATAATTTTTCAACCAAAGGGTATAATGATAACTTTCCAGCAGAATTGAAGGTCAGTTTCACATTACCTATTGGTGCATTGTATTATGCAGCCCACTTTTTTAAAATATAACCATATAGCAGAGGGTGATGTCACAGCATCAGACAGCACCACACTCACCCCATCTCCCGTCAGAAGTAGAAATTGACAGTTTAAGCATTCTAGGCAATTTGGATCGCAGTATATAACAATTTGGTATTGGCAGCATAAAACAATAAGAAGTAATTTGAAATATTAAAAACAACTACAAAGATTTTGACATGTTTTCTTAATAATTGATGGTGTTTTAGATTCATATTGATTGACTGAATAGCTGGCGCAACATTAATCTCTAATATATATGGAATTCAATTTAATAATGTTCTTTCTACTTTTGAGGTAGTAATTAAACTGATCAGAAGTTGCTTCTAATTAATAAAATCTCGTAGTTTGAGTAATAGATCTGCCAAATTTTCACGATCAAACAGAACCTAAGTTGTGTATTTGATGCAATTAAATCAATCAATCAAAATCCAAAACACGGGTTACGAAGAGATGGAATATTAATAAACCTCGCCTTTCTCCTTTCATATTAATAGAATAATAGTTTGGCCCAATTTATTTAAACTAGAACCAAAATTGTCAGTCTAACCCAATCTAGTAAATCAGCCAACCCAAATTTTGGGTTAAAAAGGGATGGGGCCGTGAAACTCATACCATTTTTCTCCTTGACAGCATATTGTGAACTGCAGACTATCCAGGGTGCTTATTGCAATTGGTATTTGCGATCCAAGGGTAGATGTTGGAGATTTGTAAATGGGCTTTTTTTAGAAAGAAAAAAAAGGAAGAAAATAAATATTCATAAATGGATTGTTGTTGCTTGGTAATGTTAAATTTAATGAAGTAACTACAATTTCACAGACTCTTAAACATATTATCCATAATCAGTGAGTTATGATGTTTAGATTCATGGTATGTGTCAATGGGTATGTATCACTAGAAAAGTATTGCAAGTGTTAAAGGTTTTGATGAGTGTAATTTATATACATGTTTGATACCACTTTTATGCCTATTATTTGTCACATTTAATTCTGCATGAGTGTTATTTTTTTTTTTTTTTAAGAAATTAGGTCAAGAGCATAAATTGAAAAAAACAGAGAGAAAATCGGTGAAAAGGAGATGGTTGAAAATTTTGATACAGAGATAAGAGAATCCAGAGAAGAATCAGTGCATCAAAAAGAAATCACAAACAAATACAGAGGAGATGACAAAAAGTGGAGAGGCAAATTCATCAATTGACCGGTCACGCAGCCGATCCAGTCGGCCACGCAGTCGATAGAAAAGCAAAAAAGTACAGCTCCGCATCAAAATCCATCTACAATTCAGAAAGCGCATTAACCGTAGTCGTCGGCTGTGCAACCGACCTAGACAACCACGCAGCTGACTAATTTTAGCAACTAGGGCTGATTTTTCATATGTAATTCTATTATGATTAAGAGACTCCTCTGAGAATTCTACTCGGACTCTGAATGTCTCTGTGGCCTATAAAAAGACCTGCATACCATTGTGAATATGTATCTCTCTAGAATTGAAATTCCAAAATAAAATTTAGTTTTTCTTTCTTTTTAAAGTCTTGGCTGACTGGAGAATTGGTTCTTGGGGAAGAAGAGCGGCAGAGGATCAGATTTTGGGTTCTTCCAATTTGGTTCTTTCTTTTCTTTTCTTTTCTAATTTACTTTTGATTATGTTTTTAATTATGAAAATCATGTGTTGCACTTTTCTAATTATGAACTAGTTCTCTTCGGTTAGGGCATTGATGTAGGAATATTATGAAGATGTAGACTTGTTGCTATGTGTTAGTATTAGGAATTTACTTTCATGTTAAGTATTTATTTTCGATTATCATGTCTAATAATTGATGGCCACAATTATATTGATGACTAGGTTTGAGACTAAGAGGAGATAACTTATTGAAGCATCATATAAATAAAGACCACAACCTCACATGTTGAGACCGAGAGGAGATACATAGGTTGTGCAATCGTGTAAGAAAGACCACACATCTTCATGCATTCCTTAGCTTGTAAATCTACTAAATCAAGAAATTGTAGGTTCTCGTCGAAGGTATTGTATTAGTGTTGCTCGAAAGAGAATACTAGTTGATATAGGGTCTTTCGATTGTTAACATAAGTAGATAAATTTGCTAACACAAGAATTTATTTTATATCTGATTATATTACCGAAACCAATTATCTTAGCTACTTTCTCTTATATAGTCAATCATTTTACATTAGCTTGCTTAGTTTATTTCTCATAAATCTCGTTTAATCAGTTTTGCAAATAAAACTGGTTTAAATTAGACTGGTATTTAGTAGATTATAATCCATGTGGGTACGACACTCTACTATATCACTGTTTTACTTGCCCAACGATTGGTACACTTGCCAAATCGCAGGTCAGGTTTCATAAGAAATGTAGAGAAAATGAAGAGGATATTTTCGATGCCTTTGCATATTACGATGCTGAGTAATGTTGGATGCCTTATGTGAGTGAATTATGGTAGATTCGATGAAGGCATAAATATTTAGGAACAAATGGTTATACATAGTTAAAAACTACAAGCCCAATTTTCATAACAAGTGGTTTTTGTCAAAAATCTAAATCTAATTCATAGGTCCAATAGGATTTTTAATGAAACAATTTACCATATTGGTAAAATTTTGCAAAAGAAATGTTTCAAGCCTAACAGGGTAATGTTATAAAGCATAAATCAATTCTCCTCTCGAACTGATGAAACGAGCACTAATGTATTTCTGAAGTCACAAAACCAACAAAAATCAGCATCGCATACCTGCTTTAACATTAAACACAGCACATTCCGTCGGTCTCTCAGGGTTAATAATGTGTATTGGGATCCAAAATGGAGGGTTTGCTTTCGAGCTGCAAAAACGTTCCCGCAAAGTTAAGTTACAAAGCCAAAACAAAAAAGGATTTCATGATGGATATGAGTGCAACTGCATTCCAGTCTGAACAGATAAACAGATTTTAGAGATCACTTGACAATGTAATTTAAACATAGTGGCAAGTAAATGATATAGTTGTTTGACCTGTTAAACTATAATATCATTCTCTGTGGTCTTTGACAATTGGTAAAGAGAAAATATACTGGACCTTAGTCTTTTTTTATTATTTTTATTTGTTAGTTAACTTGTTTGTTTGGACTCAAAGGTTCCAAACATTAGCATGATATTTCTTAATTTTAGGTTATGTACATTTGTTCTTTTAATGTAAGTGCAATTTCTTACCAGATGTAAAAGACAACAGATAAAGGTCTATGAAGGTTCCGTAAATATCAATTTGCCAGTTTGAAGCTAAGAAGTTGAGAAATCATAGGCCCATAAACAAAATCACAAACATAATCTGTAGTTTTACATGCCTAATTGAAAAAGACATCTCTACTGCAAATTCTTTTGTCCCTAACAACTGTTCAAGGCTTGCAATCACCTCTATTTTCCCTACTTACACATGCATGTCACGTACACACACTTTTAACTATAAATCATGGTTTAAGATCTTGGAATCGGTATCGGTATCGGCCAATGATTTTTAGTACTTAAATCATCAATATTAGCAATCAATATCGGCAATATTGGCCATATCGACCATGATATTGACCGATATCATAGAGTTAATATCGTATCAAGAACCTCACAACCCGATACAATATCACCAATATATGTTGGAATCCGCTGATATTTGAAACGATGCTATAAATTAATGATGTGGGGAAGATAACAATCAGCTAGCTATTTAAAACGTGTTTGCTGAGGTAATTTGCGCATTAAGAATAGAAAAGGTATCTTCCAGATCTCAAAAATTGTACTTATTTTCTATATCGAATAAGTGAAATATCACTGTAAAGAAACAGAGAAAAAAAAAATAAGCTTTTTTCTCTTCTAATTGCACGTGCAGCTGCACGTGCCAAAAATCTAGTATAATAGAGAACTAGAAGAAAATGGGTGCTTGCAAGGAAGTAGTGTACCTGCTTTCAGTTAGTACTTACTGTGGTATTAAATCAAAAGAAATGGTTAACGGACTGATCAGCCAATATGGGTTTTGATATAATCAGAATTGTAATTCGAACAGCAAGAAAACCCAGAACTACACTTAAAGGGTTAAACAATGGGAATCAGACTTCTCTGCAACTCTACCGCAAATAAGATTTCAGCTTCTCACCAAGTCAAAAGACGTCATTGTAGTCCCATGACAAAAAGAAAAAAATAATAATAAGGACAGTCATTTGGTTACTAGGATCAGTATTTGAGAAGGCATTTTTAGGCTCGGCTCAGGGTATTTTCAAGTCTAATCGCCTCAAGGCCTAAGAAAGAAGCTATTTATACCAAGAGGCATGCGCTCATTACTTGATGTGTATCTAAAGCGCACGCTTTCCGCCCCCATGAAGTGATTTAATCTACTAAAAGGCACGCTTTAAGGAAATGATATAGAGAGAAAAAATGAAGTTTAACTTAAACTGAAAATGAAAAAGAAATCTCACTCTTATTCTTCTTTTTTTCTCTGCTCATTGGAGATGCTACCATGATTCATTGCTTTCACGTATACAACATATGGTGCTGCAATTATGTTTTCTTCGTTCTTGCATGTAATCATCTATCTTGTGTTTTTTCAGTGATAACCTTTACTTTATGTTCTATTCAACTTGTTTTGAATGTGGTTGATTTTTGGTTTCTTTGTGTCATTTTTATTTGTAGTTAAATTCTCCCGCTTGAAGACTAAGTATTGGTATTGCATATCTATTTAATAGTCATATTCTTTCATCTCTTTTATGACCTATGCTTGTCTATTTGTATCTTTATGTGAATTCTTTAGCCATGTAGTCTTGAGTAAGATCACGCAGCTATAAATAGAACATGTGTTCTTTAGCTTTTCTCTATCCAGCTTATATAATTATGTTTCTTGTTTTTATACTAAGCCCAATACGTTTTTCTATTAATATCTTGACATGATCTTATCTATTTGTATACCATGTCACTTTATATATTTTTAAAACATTTACAAATTTTAGAAATAAAAAACATAAAAAATTGGCCCTAAAGCTCACGCTTGCCTTGTAAATGGTGAGATTCAATGCTTTGCCTAGCTCTTTCGCTTTTTCAAACACTGCTAGGGATTAAAAACTTCAGGTGTTTTACAAATGGGAGGAGTTAACAATAAACATGGAATTGCAAATCCCCAATTCATGTTATTTGCTTACTTGTGTAGTGGTCAGATTTTTTTACCCTCGTCAAGATCGTGACACGTGTCCCACCGCATCAGAAGCATATCAAGAGAACAAATTCGACATACCAATTGGACCATTGTGGGTCCAAGGAGAAAGCCTAGAACCTTGCACCGAGTCCACACTCGACCTGAGGTCCCTCTCTGATATCCGCAACTGCCTCCGACATCCGCAACCGCCAGGTCCCTTTGCGACCCCCGAGTCCCTCTCCGACATCCGCAACTGTCAGGTCCCTGTCCAACCACGTCTATCCGGGATCATTCGCCCAGATATTCAACTAGGACGGAACCATCCCACTAGTCGAAAGCCATGATCCTCACAGCAAAGGCCTTCCGGAGACTCCCCTCCACGCTGGATAGAACTCAGCCAGGGGCGGAACCACCTGTTGTGACTGGGTCAGGCTACTACCCGCCCCACTTTTTCTTATATTGCCTTAGACCCCCTTCTATTTTGATTTTCTTTTGGCAAATTTATTCCTAGTTCCGCCCCTGATTTAGTGGAGAATATTGTTTTATTCATTTGGCATATTCATATATTGCACAAGCATACATTATAAAAGATTACAGCCCACCCCAAAATTTATTCCTGGTTCCGCCTCTGAGCTCAGCAGGATTCCCCGATTCACAGAGTCAGTTACGCCATCAGATTATCCCCACGTTCTAAATATTTCAGCGCCCCAATTTCAGTAAGGACAGTTATGGATGATGGTGAATATCTCTGCATATCAATCCTAACAATCAGGTGTTATTATCTCAACAGTTATGAAGAAATCGCACACGCATCATGCGGTTATGGAGATCTGAAATATCTGTGTCCTCAATCACAACGCTACAGGGTATTTATGCACCGAAAGATCCATCGAGAACCGGGGGCATTCTAGAAATTGTAAACACAAGAAGATCCTATATAGTTCATTGTAACCTTGATATCATAGTGAATTCTCCCCTTCCTCCTCGTGCTTTTTCCCAATTTGGATTTTCACGTAAAAATCTTTTGTCTGTCTGTTTACTGTGTTGAAATCTTCAATTGTCACAGGAAAACCAAGAGACCCATCCGCTTGTGGTGTGAGGTCGACTGTCCGATCAATTGTACCAGAAAATCTCCACCACAACTTGTAATTGAAAAGCTTTATAGTATTAAATTCAATTTTTTATACATGAAGGACGTATTTAGAATAGCAAATCTATTATAATAAATGCAACCTTCGCAAGAAAGTCCTAGAACTGAAATTCATACATTTTTTGAGTGAATTTCAATTCAATAGTAACCATGAATGTAGAGGTAAACTCCACGCCACGGGAGAATTTATCTACACTCAAATTATAAATGGGAATGTAAATCAAACCTAAACACCAGAAATTACGTGAAAAGTCCAAGAAAGAACGAGGAAGAGAGATTCCACTAAATCAGTGAGATTACAAGAAATTCTTCACACTCTATTACAAGTTTCATCCTCTGGGGTTTGATCCCCTTTCTCGATGGACCTCCAGGTGCATAAATACCCTGTGGCAATGTGATTGATGGCGCGGATATTTCGGATCTCCATAATTGCATGATTGTGATTTCTTCATAACTGCCCGTATTACTGTGCCTGATTGATGGGATTGATATGCAGAGATATCTGTCACTATCCATATTACCCCCACTAAAATAGGGGTGTTAACACATTTAGAACATTAGGATAATCTGACTGCGTTACGGACTCCGTGAATCGGGGAACCCTGTCGTTGAGCCAACTCCAACGCGGAGGCGAAAATCTTTGCAAAGGGCCTTTGTTGTGGGGTTGGAGGGGGGCCATGGATTGAGTGTGGACTCGAAGAGGAGACCTCACAGTTGCTGATGTCGGAGAGGGACTTCGAGTCGAGTGTGGTCTCGGAAAGGACCCGAGGTTTCTCCTTGGACCCGCAATGGGCCAACCAGTTTGTCGAGTTTGTTGTTTGCTTAAGACGCTCCTGATGCGATGGGATATGTGTCAGGATTTTGACGAGGGCAAAATCTGACCATTACAGATGCCCCCCGCTCTTTCGATTGCCGGAGTCGTGAGAGGAGAATAGGAAGAGCGAAGTTGGTAAAAGCTTTTAAGTACGCCCGAGTTCTTCTGGAAGTCTATACAAATGAAGATCTGGTTAATTAATGCTTTTGGATAGATGTGGAGGTTGTGTTGCTAGCTGACAGCCAGTTGACGAGGCTTTTCGAAATTGGTAACTGGCATCTTTTTGGATGGTGGTGTCATGATGACAGAGATCGTGAGGGAGCGACAGACAGAGATCGTGAGGGAGCGGCGGTTGATATCATGCCTCTTTGGTTGACTGAACTTTCCAGGATGTGATCCGATTTTTCGGGGATCATCATAGCGGGTGGTGTTCGTCCGGTTTCCTTGGAGGAACGGGAAGCTGCTGACGAGGTATGGCCACCTGCTTCAAGGACCGTTGCATGGATGAAGGCTGGCCCCAGAAAGATCTCCGATGAACAAGTCTTTGATGTTCCTGCATCGGGGGTCTGTAAGTGGCGGCAGGATAGGTTCTCGGATCTCCTGTATTTCTTTCCAAGAAGTAAACACAGAGATGTAAAAGATTTCATGTATTACACTTGTCAGATGTAATGACATAATGAAATTTAATGAAAATACACTTACATGCATTTTGAAATAGAGATGACTGAGTTGTCTAGATCTCGTCTAATTTGTGTTGTGGAATGTTCATACCCCTTCGAAGGCGTGACTTCCAGAGGGCAAGAATGTGATGTCTGCGATACCGTCTCCGGATGGTGTCTTCATCTCTAAGCGTGCAGACATTTGATCTTCGAGCGAAGTGAGAACTTCAATCGCAGAGATGGGTCGCGCCGTTAGGCGTTGAACTCCGGACGAAGTGAGGACTTCAGTCGCGAATATGATCTGAGCCGCTAGGCGCTGGATTCTGAGTAAAGTGAGGACTTCAGTCGTGGGGATGAACCGGGTCGTTAGGCGCTGGAGTCTGAGTGAAGTGAGAACTTCAGTTGCAGAGATGAACCGAGCCACTGGGAACCAGACTCCGAGTGAAGTGAGGACTTCAGTTCGCGGAGATGGACCGGGCTGCTAGGCGTTAAACTCCCGGCGTAACTTCAGTCGCGGAGATGAACTGTCCGCTAGGAGCTGGACTCCGAGTGAAGTGAGGACTTCAGCCGCGGAGATGAACTGGGCCGCTAGGCGCTAGACTCCGAAGGAAGTGAGAACTTCAGTCGCGTAGGTGAACTGGGTCGTTAGGCGCTAGACTCCGAGTGAAGGACTTCAGTCGCGGAGATGAACTGTTTGGATGGCCGCCCAACTGGGAAGGCAAGTCGACAGGAGCCTGGAGGCTAATATTGGTGCCATTATTCTCGAGCGGGGTTTTTCTTCTGGAAACGCACAAGCATAAGACTCCGTGTGAGGGAAGCCCTCAGCTGTAGAGTTAGGCAGGCAATTGCTCAATTGGATATGAGCCTTCCGAGGGGCAGTTGCTCAATTGAGGATGAGTCTTTGGAACTCAGAAATAGTTGTTTATACTATGATTCTCGAGTAGGGGCTTCCCTCCTTGGAACACAGATAAACTGTAACTAGCCTACTCGGGGATGAGCCTTCCGGACGGTAGCATGGTTCAAAGTCGCGGTCTCGGCCGTCAACTCAGCAAGCATCGTTCCACATCGGTCGCGGCGTCACGGAACGGACTAGGGCGAGACGCGAAACGCTACATAGAGAGCTCAAGACATTATGAAAAAATTAGAAAAAACTTAAAAAATGTAGACATCAAAATTGACGTGTAATATGTCCAAAACATATCACCTAACGCACTAAACATGAAGATAATGCATAAATACATGTGTCGCGGTGTTAAAATATCAAAATAAATGCATAATTTAGTAAATTATATGAAATTAATTAAATTTAAATTAACTACTCTTTTCACCAAAGTAAAGATTAGATCTACCTTTCTAATAAAAATTTAAATTCTATGAAATTAATTATATAAAATTTTGGCTTGACTCGAATCGGCCAAGTCGGCCTCGACTCGGGTGACTCGGTCGAGTCGGCCCCAATCAAGCAAAACAATGCAATAGGTTAACCTGTGGACTAGTCTCGAAACAGGGAAGGCTGTTCCGGTTCTGACTCGGCCGAATCGGAACCAGAACGGCTGAGTTTTTGAACCATTGCTGGTAGTTGCCTGATCATAAGGGTAGCAGTTGTCTGATTGGAGATGAGCTTCTCGGAGAGTCATTGTCCAATCAGGAATGAGCCAAGGCAGTTGCCCGGTGGGGATGAACCTTCTAAATGGTATCACCTGGTGGGAGTGAACCATGAGCCAGAGCGATCTCTAAGGGTGAATACCTGCATTGTCGTTCTCGAGTAGAGGCTTCCCTCCTCAAACTTACAGATAGAAGTTCCCGGGAAGATATGCTCGAGAATAGCCCGCATGGGGTTTAGAGACAGAATTGGCAAATCCTGTGGAGGATGTAGAGAGTTGTTAAGAAGAAAAATATTTTTTTATTAAATAATTTTAATAAAATACATGAAAGTAAACAAGATACAGAAAACTTGTATCCGTTAGAGGAACTTTCCTGCTCTTATTGGTCGGGTTGGTGTTAGTCATCCGCTTTGTATTGAGTGATCGTGTGTTGCGGTTGGCTCAGATACGGGATCTCCTGCTGTCTTTCTGTCTCGAAGGAGACTCCGTGTGTGAGGGTGTACTCTAAGAGATAGCCCTACTGGACAAGATATTCAAGGTACATACAGAGGGATCGGCATTGAGAAGTACTAGTGTCCTCTGTTGTCATAGAAAAAAACAATAGTCCTTCACTCTGGGACGAGCAGGGTCGTGATTTTGCTTCTGGATGCTTTACCCAATGTTGACCTTTGATGGCTTCGAAGACGTCCTGAATCTGGAGCTTTAGCGGGTGAAGTTGTCATCCACCCGGTAGGCTCAGAGTGGGCTCTGCTGAGGGTATGGGAATATTTTCTTCTTGAAAGCGCCTTGCCCGCATCCCTGGATGTCGACGGAGGGGTCTCCGTGTTGTGGCTTTGGTTTTGTTCCGTTGTCGCCGCGATCGAAAGATGGGTTGGCAGAGCTTTTCATTGTTTCCTCCAATTGGATGTATGGTTGGGCTCGGTACAGGACCTCGCTCCAACAGGTGACGTTATACTTCATCAGATGTTTGTACAGCGAATGGGTGACCCGTAGTCTGATGATGAATGTGAGGGCAGAGGTATCTTCGCTGCAGTTGTGTATTTTGGCTAGCTGATTTTGAAAGTAGCGAATGTACGCCTTGAGGCCGTCAGAGGGCCTCATCTTGACGAAGAGGAGGTAACGATTGTTCTGCTTGAACTCTTAACGGGAAGAGTATTGAGCGACGAACTTGGTGAGATCCTCGAAGCTGTGTATTGAGCGGGGCGGAAGGGAGTAAAACCAGTCGGAGGCCACTCCCTTCAGGCTGGAGGGGTAGATCCAGCAAAAGATGGCATCATTTCTGGAATGCATCACCATCTTGTCCTAATATTGGCGGAGTGCTGAATCGGATCGCTCTGACCGGAGCAGCAATCAAAGATCGAAATCATGAACTTCTTGGAAAATTAATATTCCAATATGGCCTCGAAGAAAGGGGAGTTGGATGCATCGGGCGATGGATCTGAGTCTGTCGTGATGTGGCATCCTTGCCTCTTCGACAAGCTTTTGTACAAGCTTGTCGAGATCTCGGACACGGATGAACTCTTTGGTCTTCCTCCGAGAATGGTCGTGTCTATCCTTCGTGCGGGATGAGGTAAACTTGACCCATCATCGAATGGCTCCGATGGAGTTGGGGAGGCTACTCTGCAATGCCTCCAGCTTTGAGACTGCTCGCCACTTGTAGCCTCTGTATCAGTGGGCTTCTCTGACAATAGAGGTGGTCTAGGGTGTTTTGGAGGGTTGTGATCCGGGCGAGGAGTTGGCCACTTAGGCACTACAACTACCGCTCACGGGTTGTGTTTTCTTGATCCTGTTCCGATCGCTCCTGCTCGCGATCGAACAGGACTTGCTGCTTCCCATCTCCTCCTTCATGTCAGCAAATATTTGGAGTTGGGTTATGTATGTTGACGGCGGGTGGATATCTCTGGCTGCTCCACATAAAGATGTGAAGACCGCCTCTTCCACGATGGGGCTTAGGTTGAGGCCTCTCGGGAAAATAATGCCCTCATCGGTGATAATGGATTTGCCCTGGAGGTGGTCCCTTCGTTGGTGGTCTGCTGCTTCTTTGGGACGATGTCTTTCTAGAGAGGCTTTTTGAAGAAGGATTTGATAGGAGAGAAATCTGAGCGTTGGGACTCAGCTCTCAATGAAAGCACCAAAATGTAGAGGTGAATTCCTCGGAGGAATTTATCTACACTCAAATTATAAATAAGAATGTAAATCAAACACAAAAACAATAGAATTACGTGGAAAATCTAAGGAGGAAAAAATTTCAGGGCGAAGAGAGAGATTCCACTAATTCAGAGAGATTACAAGGAATTCTTCATGCTCTATTACAAGTTCCATCCTCTAGGGTTCGATCCTCTTTCTTGATGGACCTCCAAGTGCATAAATACCATGTGGCGATGTGATTGATAGCGCAGATATTTTGGATTTCCATAACTGCATGATTCGCACGTAGTGATTTCCTCATAACTTCCCAGATTACTGCGCCTGATTGTTAGATCGATATGCAAAGATATACGTCACTATCTATAATTGTCCACACTGAAATAGGGGTGGACATATTTAGAACGTTGGGATAATCTGACAGCGTAACAAACTCCGTGTGAATCGGAAACTCTGTTGTTGAGTCGTATCTAGCGCGGAGGTGAGAGTTTTTGCGAAGGACCTTTGTTGTGGGGTCAAAGGGGGACTCGGGTCGAGTATGGACTTGGAGAGGGGACCTCGCAGTTGCGGATGTCAGAGAGAGACCTGGGGTCAAGTGTGGACTCAGAGAGGACCCGAGGCTTTCTCCTTGGACTCGCGATGGGCCAGTCAGTATGTCAAGTTTGTTGTTTGCTTGAAACGCTCTTGATGCGATGGGACATGTCAGGATCTTGACGAGGCTCAAAATCTGACAACTACAATGGATTACAATTACAGTTGTGAAAATAATACAAAAGACCAAACAACTGTATTCCCACCAATCATGAGATCCTACATTTGTATTTCCAATTATAGGTAGCTAAACGGGCCATAAATGATCTTCCTAAGGTTTAAAAGTGCATTGAGCTTTCATAAACGTAAAAAGAGATTTCTAGGTATAACATGTAGGAAAAGTCATGAAATGGAAGGTGACACTGTAGAATTGACTGAAGATGTGATTGATGCTCCTATATGACCCCCTCGTGTGTGTGTGTGTGTGTGTGTGTGTGTGTGTGTGTCCAGTCCAGCCTATTCCTATTCTTATGCCCTTGCCACCAAAGGGCGGGAAGACAACTTCCAACATAATTGAAGTACTCGTAGATGAATGAGAACTCCAAAACTAGATAAGCATGATCAGCAGCTGGTAACCCAAATTCAAGAAATGGGATCCATGCTGCCAGTGAATGTTGCATTAGAACAAATGACTCCATCCTTGCACAAATGTACAAGTGATGCGCAGGTGTATGTTTCTCTAGTTAAAGTTGGCTCACTTAGCATGCTCTGTTGTGACTCAACTGGCACAAGCCAGCATATAGTATTATTACATATCTTAAACTAAAACATTAACTGCTTATCACTCTTAAGCTGTACCTATTATGGGAGCTAAAGAGGCACCCTATAGTATTACTCTAAACAGACAACTACACTCCCATGGAGTTACAAACACACAAGAAAAGGAAGGAAAAAAATCATGTCAAGACAAGATTAGAGCTCCACGGTTTGTGTCTCAACCAGTTCCATTTTCGAACATTTTCTTGTGCTGTAGACAGAAATAATACAAACATGTTTTCTATCATCTGTTCTACTTTTTCCCTCTCAATTCTCAATATAAGCACAATAAAGAAAAGGAAAGAAAGAATTGGTTGCATAACACTGAATCAAAACAAACACAGACCTTGGAATTCTCGCGCAGGTCTCGGAAGCACAGGCAATAGCGTTCAGCTTCCCACACCAAGCAACCGCACTAACACAATAGAAAACAGATATTAGACGGCCCATAAAGCTTACAATTGCAGATAAATACAAGTTGAAAACTTTCCAATTGCGTAAGAGACAAGTTGAAAACTTTCCAATTGGGTAAGTGCCGGACCTGAAATTGCGGCAGAGCTCGGGGACGCTCATCTTGTGCCGCAGGTTGGAATGAGGCTGCTTGAGGCGGATGCGGAAGACAGTGGCCGGAGCCGGGGAAGGCCCGTCTCCAGCGGCGGCGGCGTCCATGGGGTGGTCGTCCCCGGCCGCCTCCTCCACCTTCTTTTCTACGGCGGTGGCCTCCTCCACCTCTAGGGCAGCGGCGGCAGCGGCATCCGCGTCTAAGAGCGCCTTGTCGGCAGCCGCGGCGGGGGCGGCAGAAGCGGAGGAGGAATCTTTGTTGGGAAGAATTGGGGGAGGAGTAGCGGGGGGGTTATTGGAGGCGGTGGTGTTATTATTCATAGGGGATCAGGAAAGAAGAGAAAAGGGGTTTTAGTGGGAGCGCTTAGGTCATTTATAGCGACTGGTGAGGGGAGAAAGTCGCAATTGAGGGCGACAGGAATCAATCGGCGATGTGTTTGTGGGGCTCTGCTGGCAGCTGGCCTGGTCTTCTCTTTGTTTCCGAGAAATCGAGAGAAATAGAAACAGAGAGAGAGAGATGGGATTTGGGGATTGGAGGGAATTAGGTGAGTGTATCCGCGCTTGGAGACAAACTAGAGGAGGCGGAGAGAAGAGAGAGAGAGAGAGTTTATTATTATTATTATTATTATTGTTATGTCGTTGCTGTTGGGTGGGCGGCGAGTCAGTCTGCAGTCACTCGTGTGGGTGGGTAAAATCTTACATGATGCTTCACAGCTAGTTGGATTTGGACATAGCACAAGTGGTAATAAAAAAAAAAAAATTATTCCTTGTAAAAGATTATAAGTTTGAATTTCTCTTACTATAACAGATAAGAAGATTTTTCAGATTAAATTTGTAAGCTATATTAAGTAGATTCTTATTTTCATCCACGAGAAAATGAACGACGAGCCGAATATCTTAGCAGGAAGGGCAGCCTTTTTAGCTTAAAATCAACTGGAACCACTCACTTCCACGCCTACCTGCTTGTTTGCTTTAGGGCTAGCCGTACCATCTCGAATTATCTTGGTCGCTCGTCAGGATCAGAGCAAAACTAGCTTTCACTAATAGAAATGTAAGCTAGCATATTATAGTAAATTTAATAAGTTCAGAAGTTTGAAACATCATGCATGTTCCAAGATCAAGAAAACAAAGCATCGCATCCTGGAATGCAAAAATCGGAGCTCATATGCGAAAGGGATGATGCTTTCAAATTAACGACATAGTTTTACAAATTTTGCAGGGATATAAAATTCGGATAAGTTTCGTAAAATCTTAAATTATATTATAAAATTTGAGCAGCTTTCAACGGCTTTGAGTCTATTCTAAAGCTTGATGAAGCTAGAGTCTGAAGAAGAGGAGAGACCAAAGAATTCCAAACTGAACAATAACTTCGTTATTTTGTCTTCCTATTCAAGTCAATATCTTTTCTACTTATAAAGTATATATTATAAGAACAAATAGATTATCAGTGAAAACATCAACACGAACAAAAACAAATGCTTATAAAATATTCAAATAGTTATCGATTTTTATGGATACTTTCAATCAAGCTTGATTTCAAGCCAGTCAAAGCTCAAGTGTGCTCAAACTTTTTCGATTATGGGCCTGTTTGTTTCGCCGCAAAACGTCGCAAGTCGTAAGTCGTAAAATGAGAATGGAAAAAGTGAACTGTATCAGAGAAAATATATTGTGTTTTACAGTGTTTGGTTGGTAAAGTGAAATTGTAAACGGAAAAGTATATTGTGTTTTACAGTGTTTGGTTGGTAAAGTGAAAGTATGAATGAGAAAGTATATGCGTTTTACGGTGTTTGGTTGGTAACTTAAAAGTGTAAGTGAAAAAGTTGGCCACAAAATTAACTGTAGCAGTGATTTAAATATTATAAATACTATTAAATTAAATATACTATTGAAAATTAAATTGTACTAATAAATTTGAGATAAAATATTAATAATTTTAATATTTTATTTATAACAATAATATTAATAAAAATTAGTAAAATTAGTAAAATATTACTAAAATATTAACTAAATAAATAATTATAAAATTTTAAGAAAATATAAAGAACATTAATAAAATTTTAAGGATACTAATAAAACATAAATATTAAAAAATCCTTAAGAAAATAATAAATATAGTTATAATATTATAATATTATAAAATACTTAAGATTATTATAATATTAAATTTTATTATAATAATATTGTAATATTATAAAAATATAAAATAAACAAAGTAAAATATAATTATAAATTTAATAATAAAATATTATTATGATATTGTTATAATGAATTATTACAATATTAACATAATAAAATATTAATATAATTTTAAAGTATATTATAATATTAATAAAGTAATTATTTATATTAAGAAATAAATAAATTAAATATATAATAATTTTATATTAAAGCATATTATTGTTATATTAATAAAATATTAAATCTAAATAAAATATTAAGAAAATTGGTGTAAATATTAATAAAATAATAAAGTATTAAATAACAATTTAAATAAAAATATTAAATTAAAATAATTAAATATTAAATATTAAAACAATATTAAAAATAATAAAAAACTAAAAAATACAAATATAAAATAATTAGATAAGAAATTAAATATTATTAAAAATATTTAAAATATTAAATATTTAATAATATTAAATTATATATTGATTATCAAGTAACTGCTTTGCGATTGCAAGTATACTACAAGTGAAATTTACATGACCACAACATTAACTGTAGCAATTGCAAGTGGGAAAATGTGAGTGTAAAAGTGAGATTTACATGACCACAAATTTAACTGTAGCAACTGCAAGTGGGAAATGAGAGTTGTATTTTGCAAGTTGTTTTGCAGCGAAACAAACAGCGAAAAATGAAAAAGAGATTTTACGACTTACGATTTTGCGGCCTTTTACGGGGAAACAAACAGACCCTATCTGTAGCTAAAAAGTTTGTTCATTTGGGTTATCAGACTAGCCTAAGCGAGCTTGTGCCCTGAGTTGATCTTAGCTCATCAAAATTAATTTCTCTCTTAAGATACTTTTTCTAGTGGATGTAATACTGACAGGGTATACATAATTCAAAAGTTTCTTTTTTTTTTGACACAATGTCTATTCTTTTGACTCTTGATATTTTTGGTTGACACTTTCCTGGATTTGATCAATACATGTTGGTGATGCAAATTTAAATTCTGAGGGTCGCCAATAAGGGGTTGTTTGAATCGTTCAAGAAAATCAGTAGAAGAAAAAAAAATGTCAGCTTTCTTGCGGAAATGCACACTGTAGGGCCTCCGCATGCATCTTTCTACCTGATTTCTCGTGCAAGGGGGCGAAAACCTCTGGGTGAGGTTGTATTAAGCCACGTCAGCAAAATATGAGGGCTCGCATAATGATGAAAAAAATTCCGAGCTCGACGAACCAAATGGCGACTCACAAAACATTGACGTAACAGGGTGAGTGTCAGATTTTTTTAGGGGAGGGTTTCTTCGACCCAAGCATCCCCTAAAATACAAACATTCCTCCTGCACCAGATTATTCCATAAGCCCTAAGGCAGTAATAGTGTTGAGTGTTAGAATAATATGGGAAATATAGACTAGTGAGAATTGGACTTTCCTTTAATTTTTATAAATTATAACACGAGAACAGAGTGTTCTCGAGTTGCGGAGTGACTCCGAGAAGGCGACTTCAAGGTTAGAGTGCTCCTGAGTAGTAGAGTTGTTGTGCGTCGTTAAATGTTGTGCTTGAAACGATTTTTGGCTTACTCTGGTGTAAGGATCCTAAAGCTAAATTGCTTTCAGGAACAGCAGTTGAAAAACTCTGGTGTTCACCAACCAGATTCTTCGGTGATCTCCTTAATCTGATCAGGCAAGTGACCTCCTCGGTCGAACGTAGGACTGAGCTCTACTTACAACTGAATACGCTCTTGCTTTTCAGGTGATCTCCTTCTAGTTTCTGTCTTCTCCAAATAAACTACAAGGGAGCCTATTATAGGACTCCATTAGTAATTTAAGGGTCACCATTACTTAATAAAGGTAGCTCAAGTGCCTTGTCTAGATTCAATAAATCTAGCCCAAGAGTCACCCTCTCACATTGAGAAAAATCCAAAGGATTATGTCTTGATTCAATGAATGTAGCCCAAGGGTCATTAATCCCTTGAATAAGGAAAGTCCAAGGGTTATCACCAATCACTAAATGAAGAAAGCCCAAAGGGTTACCAACTCATAATAAGAGATTTCAAGAGTCTTGTGTCCAGATTCATTGTAAGAAGTCAAAATATCTTGATTCATTAATCATACATAACCCATATCCAACTAGTTTGTATTTATGGGGAGAATTATTAGTTAAAATCATTTTAGTATGGCATAAATTAATGTTACCAATATATGTAAATGAAATGCATGTAGTTTGAAAACAATTTTATGTCTTGAAAAATCAATTTTGCACAAAATATCTAACAATCTCTCACAAGTTTACACACTATCAAGAAAGTTATAATCATTCTGCGCAAGGTAGATGCCATTAGGATTTGAATCCTCTTTAGACCAACTGAATAGAAGATAGGTACATGGTGAACTTAGTCTTAAACCGACACTTTTCTTACAATTTAGCGATCACACAAGATTAAAATCTAATTGTGGTAGCCATCACTTTGATGTACAAACTTGCCTGAGTGCTTGCACATTTATGGTCATGTGCATGTCCTGACTTTTGCGAGAGCTCTCGGTACCTTTTATAAGTTTCTATAGGAGATGGCAAAATCTCCACTCAATATTAGGTGAGTCCTTTAAGTGTGTTTCCTACCCAACACCCTGTATCCGAAATGCTTTAGACTTATTAAGACTTTTAAACTATCCTTTCACATGGTAGGATAAATGCATGTAAGTTTTACTTAATTTTTGAACCAAATATCTTAATATTAGTAACATGAACTTTGAAACTTGATATAAATGGTAAATGTACATAATACTTACAATGACTTGAGATCCATTACAGCAGAAGTCCTTTCAACTAATTCCTTTTTCAACCCTTTAATTAGAGGATTTGCAACATTCTCTGAAGATCGTACATCAATCGTTGAGATGACTTTGTGATAGATAAGCTCATTCAAATAGTCATGTTTCAGACGCATGGCTCATTTCTTTATGTTGAATAACGAGTTTATTGCCACATCACTCGTTGCTTGATTATCACAATAGATAGTAATTGCACTTTGCAATTCTTTTGACAGAAGGTCTCGAAGAAAGCAACTGAGCCACTCAACCTCATCTCCTGCAACAGTTTGCAAAAAATTCAGACTCCATTGATGATTATGCAATAAGAATTTGCTTCTTAGACTTCTATGAAATAGCAGTTCTATCCATGGTGAAGACAAAGCCTCCAGTGGATCTGTAGTCATCTGTTTCTGAGCACCAGCTTGCATATGAGAAGCCTTCGATCACAACTGGATATCCGGTGTAGAGTAGGCTCAGATTCAGAGTTTCCTTCAAATACCTTATTAATCTCTGAACAATATCTCATGAGGTTTTTCAGGATTGCTTGTAAATCTGCTAAACATTCTAACAGAGAATACTATGTCTGGCCGTGTGCAGCTCATTGCATACATGAAACTACCAATAATCTTTGAGTACTCTAGCTGTCTTACCGGTCTTCTAACGCTCGGTCGAAACTTCTTATTGTAATCATACGGCACAGACAATTGCGGCAGGTCGAAGTAGTCATACTTCTTCAGCATGTTCTCGATTAAGATAACCCAATTACATATCTTGTGTAAAAGATTTTGATTCCGAGAATCACGTCCGCAGTTCTAAGGTCTTTCATGTTGAATTGAGCCGATAGAAATTCCTTGGTAAATTTCACTATCTCCAAGTCAGTCCCGATGATGAGCATGTCATCTACATAAAGGCACATCACTACCACCTTTTCTTCAGCAATCTTGATATATAGGCACTTGTCATATTCACTGATTCGATACTTATTGATTGAGAAATTAAATGATTAAAAATAGAGTTCAGAATTCTTCTCAATGCGAATCCGCTGTAGCAAGGGCTCGAGCGGGTCGTGATCCTCAGGGAAGGATGCGATGCAAGCTTTTCGGCTGATTCCTCGTATGCTTCAAGTAAACACGGAAGAGATTAGAATTGAAGAGAATATGGATTGAGAAGCATGGTTTTACTGATCTACTACCACAACCCACTATGCAAGTCTTGGATGTTGAATTTCATCTTGAGATAAATGTGATTTACCCTAGGTTATTAAGATTGATTCAAGCAAGAAAATACGATACCAGATTATAACTAAGTTACATTATTAAAAACTAAACAATTTTCATCCTAACTTCTAAGTACAGCTTAAGAAAAGAGAAATCTTAACTTTAGGCCGTCTTAGTTCTTAAGCATGAAGTCATGATAAGTCCTTTAAATGTGCAACCTAGATTAATAGATCTAGTTATCAGTTTAATCTTCAAGAAAAACAATTATTAAACCTAGGGTTTCTAATGGATAGTCATCAATCAATTCAAATCCTACTTGCCCTAGGGTTGCTTAAGTGATCAGCAAACCATACAAAGAATTAGTTAGACTTCATCTTTCTTTTTTTATAATTATTATTTTTTATTCTTTTATTTTTAATTAGAAGAAAAGAAGAAGAAAGAAAACACGAAATCACAGATTGAAAGCGAAGAGAATAATCACAGAGAAAATAAAATAAAAAGTAGCAAGAATTAAATGTGCCAAAGAAGGTAACCTTTATTGCAGATTTAGATCTCCAAGTACAAGACTCCTTCTTCTTCCACAACGAGCATGAATAAAAATTACAACTTTGGCAGAAATTTAAAAGAAGCTAAAGAAAAACCCTAGATCGCCTCTGGATCCCCTTTACGTTGCGAATACACAGATATTTATAGGGCAGAAAACCACAGAGTCCTGGATAAACATCACCACCAAAATTGGTCCAGGTATAAGATCGTATTGCCGCGGATCCGCGGCTTTTGCCGCGGGTCCGCGGCAATCTGGTGGCTTCTGGCCACGCGCTTTGGCGCGTGGCCTCTCCTGGTCCGTCCATGGGGGCGCCTGCTTCTGGAAGGTGGATCCTGGCCTTTTGAATCTAGATTTTCGTGATAACTTGGTGATCAAGTTATCCCTAATCTAGATTTCTTCAAATTTCCTTTCCACGAATTTCCTTCCTATCTTGGCTTTTTATCCTTATCCCGCAGGTGTTTAGGGTTTGATAGAAGTCTATCCAACCCTAATTTCTGATATTTGCAATTTTTATCCCTTGTATTTGCATTTTGAATTTCTGTATTTGCGCTTCTTCACCTGGGCTTCAAACATGGGCTTGGATCTTGGGCTTTTGGGCTCTTTAGGCTTTATTTCTTTATTAATTTGATAATTCGAGGCCTGCACATATTAAATAAAGAATTATTAATAAATGTGCATTATAATATGAATAAATGTGCAAATGCGATGGTATATATGATGACAATGATGCATTTTTCACTACCTATCACACCCCCACACTTATCTTTTTGCTCGTCCTCGAGTAAAAATCAAAAAGAAAGAGAAAAATCTAATCTAGCTAACTCACTTTCGTAGGAATCACGGTTGCACTTAGCATGTGCAACAAGCCGTTAAACCCCTAGGTTACCCTAGAGGACGAGTGTTGTCTCGTGAGGGTTTTCAGCGGATTACACCCACAAAATCCATAAAAAGGAGGTATTTGAATTATATTTGAAGAGACTAAGTAGTCTATAAGTTTTTAGGATCCTCATTTTTATTCATTCCTCAAACCTAGTCTTAATAAAGTCAATTGTTGTCCATTTTAGGTAAGAATTAAAATTGAATTCTAATATAGTCTTTTTCGTTACCGAAAATCATATGCATCCTTTTGTTTCTACTAGGAACTCCTTAACTTGGACTCTCATGCCTCTTTATTATTTTTATAACATCATCTAATTTTCTTTCGTATAAGTATCAAGGCTTCTTGAGGCCCTAATACCTAACTAATTGACTTATTAGATGTGTTAATATATATATTTTTTTTTGGCATGTATAACTCATCTAATTTTCTTTCGTATAAGTATCAAGGCTTCTTGAGGCCCTAATACCTAACTAATTGATTATTAGATGTGTTAGTACATATAAGTAATTTTTCCTTAGTTCCCTCGGACTTTCTAATCCACCCATGTAGCGAACTTAAAGTCGGTGACTCCCAAACCGGTCGGTCTTAGGGCACCAGGTGAGAAAACACCCCGCGGACTCAAATTCAAGTGAACTAGGCCACAAAACTAAGGTATTATTTTTTTTTATTTTTATTTTTTTCATTCACCTTTAGGCGTGAATACTTATGCTTCTTGAGGCACATGTATCCAGCTTTATTAGTGATTTTTTTTTTTTTTTTTTTTTTTTTTTTTATATATGAGGCACAAGGGTCTTTGTCTTAGAATCCTAGATATGCATTAGGTATGCAATATTCATTAAGGTAAAAATCAAGACTAATTATTTATTCAATTTCTCCTCCTATACCTAAAATTTAAACAATTTATTTATTTTGACCAAGTTTTTAGAAATCCTAATCATGATTTTCCTAATCCTTAAAACTAACTTAGAATTCTTTCAAAAAAATAAGTCAAAATATTTCCTTTTTATAACATTTTTTTTTTTGTTTTTAATATTTATTAGCAATTTTTTTTTTTTTTTTTTATTTTTTGTGTTTTATTTTTTTTTTTTTTTTAAAATGTTAGAACAAATAAAGAGAAATTTTTTTTTTTTTTTTTTTTTAATCTTTTCTATGTTAGTAAACCCTCCCCCACACTTATCTCATGCATTGTCCTCAATGTATGAAATGCATGAATGCATGAAGAAAAATGTAAAGAGAGGCAAAGAATAATAGTATACCATAATATGTACAACACATGTATCACTCTCACCTAGAGCTGCTTAGGATTCATCCTCTAGCTCGTTTCCCATCATTCCAATGGGTTCTCTTTATAAGGCACAATGGGGAGACCAACATTTTTGTTTTAAAATTCTCTCCCCCCAGTTTCATCTTCTTTAGGCTCTTCCTCATCATATGTCCACCTCCATTATTCAAAAATTCATCACACCTTTCAGTTGGAACTTCCTTGCCGAGAAATTCTAGCTCAGTTCCGTACATCTCCTCAAAACTTAAATCAACACTTTTTCCTGGAAGTGAATAATTAACCAACATCTCCTTAATCGGTGTATCTAAACATAGGAGTTCTTCTTCAAAGAGACTTTCGAAAGTTAAGTCAATCGGAGTTTCTTGAACTATATTCTCATGCGATATTTCAGTGCTTGGCTCTTTGAAGATACTTAGATCAAATCTTCGTTTTTTAAATGGAACTTTAAAATTATAATCATCAACATGTGTCATCTTATCACTCAAATCGCACTTATCCTCAAATAACTTGTCAAGAAATAGAGACTCATTTTCACTTTCTTTTTCACAAATGTTCTCGATGAAGTTCACCTCAAATGTTTGGTCTTTAATCTTACGAGATTGGTTTTCCAGGTTGAAGACATTGACCTCTTTAGTCATGTTTCCAAAAGTCAACCTCATGGATCCATTCCTACAATTTATGATCGCATTTGCAGTTGCAAGGAACGGACGCCCTAGGATAACGGGAGTTTGAGACCGAAGAGTGGATACAGGTTCGGTCTCCAGAACAACAAAATCTACTGGGTAGATAAACTCCCCAACTTGGACGAGCACATCGGTAATTTCTCCTTTGGGAATTTTTATGGATCGGTCAGCCAATTGGATTGTAACCTTAGTCGGACTAAGTTCGCCCAACCCAAGTTGTTGGTAAACTGAGAAGGGGAGTAAGTTGATACTTGCTCCCAAATCAAGAAGTGCATGCTTAATTGCAGTTTGACCTATTGTGCAAGAGATGGTGGGGCAACCAGGGTCCTTATACTTGACAGGGATCTGGTTAGACAATAGCTCACTAATGTTAGTGGCTAGAAAAACCTTCTTGGGCACATTAGTCTTTCTCTTCTTTGTGCACATGTCCTTAATAAACTTGGCATACTTAGGGACTTGTTGAATTGCATCAAGAAGAGGTATATTGATCTTAACTTGATTAAAAATCTCTCGTACCTTATCCATTTGTGCACATTGCTTATCTTTAAGCCTATTTGGGTAGGGTGCGATGGGCTTGTGCATATCTTCGGCTGACTTGTCTTTTTTCGTGTTGTTGGCATTAAGTTGGGATGGAGTGGGATCAGGCAAGCTGAATGCTTGTTTAGAACTTGATGGTGTTGATACTTGGTTATCAACTTGTTTTCCCGACCGCAATGTATGAATCGCATTGCACTGACTCATATGATTCTCTTCAGCCAAGTGAGCTTGACTAGAGTTCCTAGGGTTTGGGAATGGTTGACTAGGTAGAGTACCCTTTTGCCTTTCTTGCTGATTCATTTGCATCTCTATCCTAGTCAAGACTTGAGCCAGCGTGTCATTGCTTTTAACGATAGTGTCCACCTTTCTTTCCAGATTGGAGAGCCTTGTTTCCATTTGTGAATATTGGAAAGAGGGTGGAGGATTTTGATAGGGCGGATTTTGGAAATTGTTGGAGAATTTGGGCCTAGTTTGATCATTGTTACTTTGGCCCCATGACAAATTGGGATGGTTTCTCCAACCGGGATTGTAGGTGGGCGAATATGGATTGTTGGCGGGCAGATTGTTGGCGGGCCTTGTGAAGGCTGCACTCGTATGTTCGGGCAAGCATTGATGCGCGATGAAGACAGGACATTCCTCGAACACATGGTTCCTATCTTGACAATAAGTACAGCCCGCCGAAGATGTTGGGCTGACTTGGTTCACAGAGACTGGCTCCTTAGTTTCAAGAGCTTCTAGTCTACGCATAACAGCAGCTAACTTAGCATCTTGTGCTATGTTGGCCTCAATGGAATGAATACCTCCTTTTGAAGAAGTGGGGTCATTAGTCCTAGATTTCTCAGGAGTAGGGTCCCACTGGATGGCTTTTTCAGCTAAGTCCTCAAACAATGACCATCCTTCATTTTCATTCTTTTCCAGAAATCCTCCTTGACACATGGATTCTAACAATGTCTTAGTAGAATAATCTAATCCATCATATATGACTTGGCAAAGTCGCCATTTCTCTACCCCATGATGGGGACATTGGGCAAGGAGGTCCTTAAACCGCTCGAAGTATTTCCAAAAAGGCTCATTGGCTGTTTGCTTAAACTGTAGGATATTCTTCCTAATCAGTGCAGTCTTGTGAACGGGATAAAATTTCTTCAAGAAGGCCTTGACGAAACTGTCCCAAGTGTCTATAGAACCAACCTCTAGACTGTAGAGCCATTTCTTTGCTAAATCTTTCAAAGCAAAGGGGACAAACCTAAGCTTAATGGCATCTTTCCCAACTTAGGCATATTTATCATTAAACATACTTCCTCAAATTCCCTTATGAAGAAGTATGCATCCTCTGATTCAAGTCCATGAAACTTAGGAAGGGTGTTGATATATTGTGGCTTAAGCTCAAATGGGTCAACACCTTCATTACTCAGTTTGATGCAAGAAGGAATAGAGGTTCTAAGGGGATAGAACCTATCTTGGAGAGATGGCGGTTGAGCCATGAGAGAGTCGGGCTTGAGCTCGGGTGGTGAACTAGTTCTAGTTAGCCTGGATGTGAGTGGGTCTCTCGACCAAGCGGTCATGCACAATCAGCAAACAAGTTCACCCAATCAATCAAAAAGAAAAAGAAAAACAAACAAAAATCCTATTCTAGGGTTATCCTTGACCTAGACGACTCCTAACTTTAGACTGTCCTTAGGAGGTCTATTGTCGACGTCAACCACGAGCTAATCGGCCAGTTCAGGGCAAGACCGGTGGGAGGTTTTCCGTCAGAGACGTTCCTTAATTAAATAACCACCGTTCTTCGGGCTTTCGGCCCTCAATCCCTTCGCTAGACACCGATTTGGCAAGGGTTAATTTCGAACAACTTTCCTTCTTCGGTCAATCTCCTATTGAGTCCGAGTTATCTTAGGGCCAACGTCTAGTCAAGTTTTAATTAGGGTTAGGGTTGTGAGTGTGACTGGTATGATTTGTGGGCCAAGGAAGGGTGATGAAATCCCCACCTTATCTTTGTTATGGGTTATGCCCTTAAAATGGATTAGTGTACGTGTAAAGCGGTAGAAAAGTAATCACTCAAGAAAGCGGTAAACAAACAAGAGTGCTTCCTAATCTATATGCTATGCAGAACGTACCTTGTCGCCAGCACTCTTCAACAGAATTAAAGAATTAAAATAGACACGTGCCCTAATATGCAAGAGTCTAAAAATATTTTTTTTTTTATTTTTCCAACAAATAGGTTAATGTTAATTATTAACAGATGCAGAGTGATCACAGAGATAAAATAACACAGCAGAAAATAGAATTTTTGCACTGCAGAGCAACCTGCAGAAAAATCTGTAAGTAGTGCACTACAAGTGCCGCGGAGGCGCGGCTTTTGCCGCGTTTCTACGGCAAACTTGTAGGTCCAAGTGCTCTGCCTTCGAGGGCAGAGGCACTGGATAGCAATATGTGTCTTCTGCTATTCTGTTTCTGCTTCCTGTTCTCTGTACCTGCAACAGAAGAGAAAGAATGATTAGAACGAGAAATCGTGCCGTTCCTTCCCCGGCAACGGCGCCAAAATTTGATTGAGAAATTAAATGATTAAAAATAGAGTTCAGAATTCTTCTCAATGCGAATCCGCTGTAGCAAGGGCTCGAGCGGGTCGTGATCCTCAGGGAAGGATGCGATGCAAGCTTTTCGGCTGATTCCTCGTATGCTTCAAGTAAACACGGAAGAGATTAGAATTGAAGAGAATATGGATTGAGAAGCATGGTTTTACTGATCTACTACCACAACCCACTATGCAAGTCTTGGATGTTGAATTTCATCTTGAGATAAATGTGATTTACCCTAGGTTATTAAGATTGATTCAAGCAAGAAAATACGATACCAGATTATAACTAAGTTACATTATTAAAAACTAAACAATTTTCATCCTAACTTCTAAGTACAGCTTAAGAAAAGAGAAATCTTAACTTTAGGCCGTCTTAGTTCTTAAGCATGAAGTCATGATAAGTCCTTTAAATGTGCAACCTAGATTAATAGATCTAGTTATCAGTTTAATCTTCAAGAAAAACAATTATTAAACCTAGGGTTTCTAATGGATAGTCATCAATCAATTCAAATCCTACTTGCCCTAGGGTTGCTTAAGTGATCAGCAAACCATACAAAGAATTAGTTAGACTTCATCTTTCTTTTTTTATAATTATTTATTTTTTATTCTTTTATTTTTAATTAGAAGAAAAGAAGAAGAAAGAAAACACGAAATCACAGATTGAAAGCGAAGAGAATAATCACAGAGAAAATAAAATAAAAAGTAGCAAGAATTAAATGTGCCAAAGAAGGTAACCTTTATTGCAGATTTAGATCTCCAAGTACAAGACTCCTTCTTCTTCCACAACGAGCATGAATAAAAATTACAACTTTGGCAGAAATTTAAAAGAAGCTAAAGAAAAACCCTAGATCGCCTCTGGATCCCCTTTACGTTGCGAATACACAGATATTTATAGGGCAGAAAACCACAGAGTCCTGGATAAACATCACCACCAAAATTGGTCCAGGTATAAGATCGTATTGCCGCGGATCCGCGGCTTTTGCCGCGGGTCCGCGGCAATCTGGTGGCTTCTGGCCACGCGCTTTGGCGCGTGGCCTCTCCTGGTCCGTCCATGGGGGCGCCTGCTTCTGGAAGGTGGATCCTGGCCTTTTGAATCTAGATTTTCGTGATAACTTGGTGATCAAGTTATCCCTAATCTAGATTTCTTCAAATTTCCTTTCCACGAATTTCCTTCCTATCTTGGCTTTTTATCCTTATCCCGCAGGTGTTTAGGGTTTGATAGAAGTCTATCCAACCCTAATTTCTGATATTTGCAATTTTTATCCCTTGTATTTGCATTTTGAATTTCTGTATTTGCGCTTCTTCACCTGGGCTTCAAACATGGGCTTGGATCTTGGGCTTTTGGGCTCTTTAGGCTTTATTTCTTTATTAATTTGATAATTCGAGGCCTGCACATATTAAATAAAGAATTATTAATAAATGTGCATTATAATATGAATAAATGTGCAAATGCGATGGTATATATGATGACAATGATGCATTTTTCACTACCTATCACACCCCCACACTTATCTTTTTGCTCGTCCTCGAGTAAAAATCAAAAAGAAAGAGAAAAATCTAATCTAGCTAACTCACTTTCGTAGGAATCACGGTTGCACTTAGCATGTGCAACAAGCCGTTAAACCCCTAGGTTACCCTAGAGGACGAGTGTTGTCTCGTGAGGGTTTTCAGCGGATTACACCCACAAAATCCATAAAAAGGAGGTATTTGAATTATATTTGAAGAGACTAAGTAGTCTATAAGTTTTTAGGATCCTCATTTTTATTCATTCCTCAAACCTAGTCTTAATAAAGTCAATTGTTGTCCATTTAGGTAAGAATTAAAATTGAATTCTAATATAGTCTTTTTCGTTACCGAAAATCATATGCATCCTTTTGTTTCTACTAGGAACTCCTTAACTTGGACTCTCATGCCTCTTTATTATTTTTATAACATCATCTAATTTTCTTTCGTATAAGTATCAAGGCTTCTTGAGGCCCTAATACCTAACTAATTGACTTATTAGATGTGTTAATATATATTTTTTTTTTTGGCATGTATAACTCATCTAATTTTCTTTCGTATAAGTATCAAGGCTTCTTGAGGCCCTAATACCTAACTAATTGATTATTAGATGTGTTAGTACATATAAGTAATTTTTCCTTAGTTCCCTCGGACTTTCTAATCCACCCATGTAGCGAACTTAAAGTCGGTGACTCCCAAACCGGTCGGTCTTAGGGCACCAGGTGAGAAAACACCCCGCGGACTCAAATTCAAGTGAACTAGGCCACAAAACTAAGGTATTATTTTTTTTTATTTTTATTTTTTTCATTCACCTTTAGGCGTGAATACTTATGCTTCTTGAGGCACATGTATCCAGCTTTATTAGTGATTTTTTTCTTTTTTTTTTTTTTTTTTTTTTTATATATGAGGCACAAGGGTCTTTGTCTTAGAATCCTAGATATGCATTAGGTATGCAATATTCATTAAGGTAAAAATCAAGACTAATTATTTATTCAATTTCTCCTCCTATACCTAAAATTTAAACAATTTATTTATTTTGACCAAGTTTTTAGAAATCCTAATCATGATTTTCCTAATCCTTAAAACTAACTTAGAATTCTTTCAAAAAATAAGTCAAAATATTTCCTTTTTATAACATTTTTTTTTTTTGTTTTTAATATTTATTAGCAATTTTTTTTTTTTTTTATTTTTTGTGTTTTATTTTTTTTTTTTTTTTAAAATGTTAGAACAAATAAAGAGAAATTTTTTTTTTTTTTTTTTTTAATCTTTTCTATGTTAGTAAACCCTCCCCCACACTTATCTCATGCATTGTCCTCAATGTATGAAATGCATGAATGCATGAAGAAAAATGTAAAGAGAGGCAAAGAATAATAGTATACCATAATATGTACAACACATGTATCACTCTCACCTAGAGCTGCTTAGGATTCATCCCTCTAGCTCGTTTCCCATCATTCCAATGGGTTCTCTTTATAAGGCACAATGGGGAGACCAACATTTTTGTTTTAAAATTCTCTCCCCCCAGTTTCATCTTCTTTAGGCTCTTCCTCATCATATGTCCACCTCCATTATTCAAAAATTCATCACACCTTTCAGTTGGAACTTCCTTGCCGAGAAATTCTAGCTCAGTTCCGTACATCTCCTCAAAACTTAAATCAACACTTTTTCCTGGAAGTGAATAATTAACCAACATCTCCTTAATCGGTGTATCTAAACATAGGAGTTCTTCTTCAAAGAGACTTTCGAAAGTTAAGTCAATCGGAGTTTCTTGAACTATATTCTCATGCGATATTTCAGTGCTTGGCTCTTTGAAGATACTTAGATCAAATCTTCGTTTTTTAAATGGAACTTTAAAATTATAATCATCAACATGTGTCATCTTATCACTCAAATCGCACTTATCCTCAAATAACTTGTCAAGAAATAGAGACTCATTTTCACTTTCTTTTTCACAAATGTTCTCGATGAAGTTCACCTCAAATGTTTGGTCTTTAATCTTACGAGATTGGTTTTCCAGGTTGAAGACATTGACCTCTTTAGTCATGTTTCCAAAAGTCAACCTCATGGATCCATTCCTACAATTTATGATCGCATTTGCAGTTGCAAGGAACGGACGCCCTAGGATAACGGGAGTTTGAGACCGAAGAGTGGATACAGGTTCGGTCTCCAGAACAACAAAATCTACTGGGTAGATAAACTCCCCAACTTGGACGAGCACATCGGTAATTTCTCCTTTGGGAATTTTTATGGATCGGTCAGCCAATTGGATTGTAACCTTAGTCGGACTAAGTTCGCCCAACCCAAGTTGTTGGTAAACTGAGAAGGGGAGTAAGTTGATACTTGCTCCCAAATCAAGAAGTGCATGCTTAATTGCAGTTTGACCTATTGTGCAAGAGATGGTGGGGCAACCAGGGTCCTTATACTTGACAGGGATCTGGTTAGACAATAGCTCACTAATGTTAGTGGCTAGAAAAACCTTCTTGGGCACATTAGTCTTTCTCTTCTTTGTGCACATGTCCTTAATAAACTTGGCATACTTAGGGACTTGTTGAATTGCATCAAGAAGAGGTATATTGATCTTAACTTGATTAAAAATCTCTCGTACCTTATCCATTTGTGCACATTGCTTATCTTTAAGCCTATTTGGGTAGGGTGCGATGGGCTTGTGCATATCTTCGGCTGACTTGTCTTTTTTCGTGTTGTTGGCATTAAGTTGGGATGGAGTGGGATCAGGCAAGCTGAATGCTTGTTTAGAACTTGATGGTGTTGATACTTGGTTATCAACTTGTTTTCCCGACCGCAATGTATGAATCGCATTGCACTGACTCATATGATTCTCTTCAGCCAAGTGAGCTTGACTAGAGTTCCTAGGGTTTGGGAATGGTTGACTAGGTAGAGTACCCTTTTGCCTTTCTTGCTGATTCATTTGCATCTCTATCCTAGTCAAGACTTGAGCCAGCGTGTCATTGCTTTTAACGATAGTGTCCACCTTTCTTTCCAGATTGGAGAGCCTTGTTTCCATTTGTGAATATTGGAAAGAGGGTGGAGGATTTTGATAGGGCGGATTTTGGAAATTGTTGGAGAATTTGGGCCTAGTTTGATCATTGTTACTTTGGCCCCATGACAAATTGGGATGGTTTCTCCAACCGGGATTGTAGGTGGGCGAATATGGATTGTTGGCGGGCAGATTGTTGGCGGGCCTTGTGAAGGCTGCACTCGTATGTTCGGGCAAGCATTGATGCGCGATGAAGACAGGACATTCCTCGAACACATGGTTCCTATCTTGACAATAAGTACAGCCCGCCGAAGATGTTGGGCTGACTTGGTTCACAGAGACTGGCTCCTTAGTTTCAAGAGCTTCTAGTCTACGCATAACAGCAGCTAACTTAGCATCTTGTGCTATGTTGGCCTCAATGGAATGAATACCTCCTTTTGAAGAAGTGGGGTCATTAGTCCTAGATTTCTCAGGAGTAGGGTCCCACTGGATGGCTTTTTCAGCTAAGTCCTCAAACAATGACCATCCTTCATTTTCATTCTTTTCCAGAAATCCTCCTTGACACATGGATTCTAACAATGTCTTAGTAGAATAATCTAATCCATCATATATGACTTGGCAAACTGCCTCCAATTGGTTCTCCTTTGGAACTCTGGCCGCATTCAATAGATCTGATGTATCCGTCAACCATTGTTCAGCATCCAATGGTTTCTCTCCACCCGTGAAGATAGCTGGTTGCAGCCGCCTGAAGTCTGATATGTTCCCCGGCCTTTGTCCTTTAGGTGCTGCTATCTCTTGCCGGAGAAGCTCGGTCTGCTGCTGCTGGTTCTCCATCATCATCTGGATAACCCTCAATATATCCACATTCTCTCCCGCTGCTCCATTCGATGCTGATCCAGAGTTGCTGCGGCCCGATCTCCTCTCCATTCGATACTAGGTATGGATAGACTGGAAGGAGCTGGAAAATGGAATGGAAGGACTTCAGGATATGAAGGAAGAAATCAAGGAGGACTAGACGTAGAATCAAGAAGGACTAGATGACTTTGTACATTGTAGTTGGCATAGCAAATTACAGTAATTTGCTACCTGATTGTACTATAGGTGGAGAGCCTAAGCTCTGATACCAACCTGTAACGCCCCGATTCCACGGATACGGGGACGTCACTGCAACGTATATACGTAGGTCAGAAGAAGCCCCCACGTATATACGCTAAGCACAAAAAGTACAAGCAAGGATCAGAGTACAACCAAAGCGTGGTATTCTTTCATATGCCAACATAAAAGTACAATACAAAGTCATCACAGTATGATAAACATTACATATTACATATGTCTTTTATCATAACAAGTCCAAAAGTCAAATATACAATAAGAAGACAAAATGCTCACGAGTAGGATGAAGATCACGTGAGTCAAAAGGAGTCAGGTGCAAGGAACTGGAGCTAAGATGCCTGCTCGCTAAGGAGAGCTCGATCTACGGTGGACAACTCCACTTCGATCCAAGCTCCGGAATCTGAATATGCAAATCCAAGGAATCAAGACATAAGGCAATAAATGAGCTACAGCCAAGTGGCTAAGAGACATAAATAGGGGTTAGAACACAAGTATGGAATATAAGGACAGGTGTTAACATAATCATAAAACGGAAAATACAAGTAAAGCTGATTACAAGCAAAAGTGATTGTATATGCTTAAGTCACGGTCCCATGAGACTAATACATCGAGGGAATAATCCAAACAAGGAAACCCTCATCTATATACCTCTATCTCATGCCACAGTAATCCAAGCATATAGAATCAGAGTTGCAAATCATACTATAATCATAACGAGAATACATAACAAGAAGACATGAATCATAATGAGAAAGACGTAATCCAATAACCGGAGTCATCACTGGAATCACGACAAGTAAATAAGAGTCACAATATAACATGAGTCATAACAGGGACTAGGACAGGAATCATAGCTGGTACACATAACGGTAACTATAACAGAGAACATAACTGACATCTATTATTATTATTATTATTCGCCTAACTCATATATCTAGGTATGTGTTTCGGTATCGATCCCAACTCACATACATCCATATATAAGCTATTCGAGGTTTGTTAACGGAAGTAGATGGAGAACTGATAGAGCTTCTTATAGTGGTACTCATACACCGGGGACCAGTTTGTTGGTCCAACGGTTCCCACCACCTGGGACCGGTTTGGAGGCCCAAAGTCCCCCTATATGTAATCATGTGGGCCCTAAGTCCCACTATAACTTTCCGCCGCATATATCATATCCATCACTATAAGCAAGGTACCATTCCGGCATCCATCACTTCCTCCCATACCCATACAAGTTGTAGCTTATTAACATAATTGTCTGGTTACGGGAATAAACAGTTATAACAGTGATAGCTCTACAGATTCAAGAGGTGGCCCCCACCGTGTAGTGTGGCACTTAGTTCCATAAAACAAGACAGGGTTCCCGTAAACAAGATAACCATACGGTCAAGTGTATCATGCTTGGTTTTAAAAGATAGCATGACGAGGTGGTGATGTATAACAAGAAATGAAACATAACAATAGATTGATAATAGACCGGGTCAGCCATGACATAACTATAGGGTCTAGTAAGGTGGTGGCATGGTTAGGTGATATACATGTTTTAAAAGAGAACATAAAGTTGACAAGTGGTTGATAATGTTACTTAACAAGTCATGTAGTAATATAAGGTAAGATCCATTAAGCAATAAGTCCTAAAGTACCAGTCATGAAGTACAAGAAACCATAAATGCATAACACATAAACCAACGACAAGATCTAATTTTTAGAAAAGAAATCATCTAAGACATTCAGGCAGAATTAGTCGACTAGGTGTAAGGATTAGTCGACTACTATAGGTTTCAAGTCGACTAACAGATACGCAAGTCGACTAAGTCTGGGATACAGAGAATTGGGGTCACTGTTTCAGGAAACATTAGTCGACTAAGGTAAAATGGTTAGTCGACTAGGGGGTTCAAGTCGACTGATAATTAGGCTTAAGTCGACTGGAGCAGAGAGTTGAGTTTCTGGTCCAAGGAGGGTTAGTCGACTAGATGAAATCAGGAGTCGACTAATAGGGATTTCCAGAGAGTTGAGATTTATTTCCAGAAGGGTTTAGTCGACTAATATATGGGGTAAGTCGACTAATACTGTGTTTTCCAGAAAAGCTAAGTTCCAGCTAAGGGTTCTAGTCGACTAGGTTCTAGGTCAAGTCGACTAATAGTGGTCGGGGAGCAGTTTACAGAACAGAACTTGGGGGTTGTTCTTGATGGTAAAAATGTGATTTTTATGACATGTGAGCATAAGATATGGGGATACAAGTATGCTAGGAAGGGAACATGTCTTGGTGAGTAAGGATACTCACTTGGAACCGTTTGATTGAATCTCTACGAGTCCGGGAAGAGGGTGGTCGACGAATAGCTCCCAAGCGATCCTTGGCGACGAAGAGAGCTACGATCCGAGCTCCAAATCAGAAGCTTGAGCTGGAAGAGAAGATCTGGTGGAGTTCTTGGAGCTAGGGTTTAGGTTGAGGTGAAGGAGAGACTTGGAGAGGGTTTTCTCTTTTGTTAGAAGTGGAGAAGAAAATGGAGTGAAGTGTAAAGGGAAAATATATATGATGGGGATTTTGTATAGGGGGTGAAATTAGGATAGGAGGAAGGGGTGTTCTTGCAAAAGAGGAGGAGGTGATGTGCCCCTCACTTGGCCACATGGCCGGTCATGGGAGAGAGAGAGAAAGAGATGCATTAAATGAGGGAGTAGGTGGGAAATGAGGTGGCATTTTGGAAAGGGTTTTGGAATTTGGAGAATTGGAAAAAATCCATTTGTCTTGGAGAAAAAGGAAAGGAAAATAGAAAAGGAAAAGGAAAAGAATTAATAAAGAGAAGATATTTTCTCTTGGACTCAAGATGAAACTGATGAAAAGACTGATACCTGGGTTAAAGCCAAAGATGTGGAAATCATTTCGGAAAATGCCGGAATCGTCCGAAATTCAAGTATTTCGGAACGACTCGAAAATTTACCCAAAAATCAATAATAATGTATGAAGACTCATAGTGAAATCCTTTCTAAGAAATACTTTATAGTTTTAAAACTAAAAATCCCGGAATCAGTTACCTACCGGCTCCGTTGGAATTTTCATAAAATCATAAAATTCTCAGAAAAAGAATGTAGGTAGGAAATGCAATTCTAAAAGATAAAGTCTAAAGGACCATCATGAAATTCCAAACAATTTGAGAATTAAAATCCAGGAATCGGTCAGCGGCACTGGCCGACACCGGTTTGAAGAAATTCAATTTAATCTAAGAAAAATCCAGAAAATCACAGAAAATCTAATATATTGGAAAATAACATTTGAAACTGAAATCGGTCAAATCTAATCGCCGGAAAGGCCAAATCGAATACTATACTATAATCGGGTCTTCGGTTCAGACTAGGGCTGACTCCGAATCCACGAATCCACAACCAAGATAAAACAATCATACAAGGAATTCGTAATACGGAATAAATATAGGAAACAAATCGAAAAAATACGATCGAAAATCTGAATACGCAACTAAGTACGTATTCCGGGAACGGGGTATTACAATCCACCCACCTTACAAAAAATTGCGTCCTCGCAATTTCATTAAGGGGCAAATTGAATACAAAGGGGACAATGGCTGGAATAAAGGCCTCATAAAACCAAAACAGGGGATAGGATGAATACAGGAAGGACCAGAATGAACAATGATAAAATGACAAAAGAAATATTAAGAAAGATAATCAACTCAAATACAAGATATGGGGTAGAAGTTACCATGACGTCCTCAGGGCTCCTGGTCTGGATACTGGTCTTCCCACTCTGCTGCATCATCTGAGGCCTCTGCTGCCATGATGTGAACTTGACCTCTCCCCTGATCTGCTCTCGGTCTCATTCCCCTATACTGATGATCATACCGTTGGGGTGGAAGTGGAACTCTTCGATCAACAGGTTCAGGGTTCCTCCTCAGTGGTGGCGCTGGAAGTGCTGGAGCTGGACGTGCTGGAGCTGGAAGAGCCGGTCTGACTGGTGCCACATGTCCAAACTTCCTGTGTGGGCAATCCCTTAGCATATGTCTCCCTGACCCACATACTAAACATAATCCCTTGGCCGCTCGACAATCTCTCTTAAAATGTCCGGGCCTGTGGCAGAAATTGCATGTGATCTGGGGAAGAGGAGTTTGGGATGGTCTCTTCATCATCGGGCCCTGGGTTGCCCTTTCTGCATCCTCCTCATCCATCAACTCTGAAGGTCTCTTCTTGGCCTGGTTCCTCATCTGGTCTGCTTGCTTCTTCTCTAGTCCACGCTCCACTTCTCGAGCTATGGTGAGAACTTCAGAATAGGTCTTCAGCTGCTGGGGCATCAAGAATACTTGTAGGTCCATCTGTAATCCCTGCTGAAATCTGCTTGCCCGCTTCTCTTCATCCGTCACCATATACGGGGCAAAGCGGCTCAATCTGAGAAACTCCGCGGCATACTCATCCACGGACTTACTCCCCTGCCGAAGTCTGATGAATTGCTCTTCCATGTCCTTCTGGGCTGTGACAGGGAAGAATCTGCTGTAAAAACTCTTGGAGAAGGTGTCCCAAGTGACAGGCTTCTCCAATCTGGCCTCCTCTGCTAGCCACCAAGTCCTGGCTATATCCTTCAGTTGAATCTTGGCAACCTCAACTTGGTTCTCCTTTGGAACTCTGGCCGCATTCAATAGATCTGATGTATCCGTCAACCATTGTTCAGCATCCAATGGTTTCTCTCCACCCGTGAAGATAGCTGGTTGCAGCCGCCTGAAGTCTGATATGTTCCCCGGCCTTTGTCCTTTAGGTGCTGCTATCTCTTGCCGGAGAAGCTCGGTCTGCTGCTGCTGGTTCTCCATCATCATCTGGATAACCCTCAATATATCCACATTCTCTCCCGCTGCTCCATTCGATGCTGATCCAGAGTTGCTGCGGCCCGATCTCCTCTCCATTCGATACTAGGTATGGATAGACTGGAAGGAGCTGGAAAATGGAATGGAAGGACTTCAGGATATGAAGGAAGAAATCAAGGAGGACTAGACGTAGAATCAAGAAGGACTAGATGACTTTGTACATTGTAGTTGGCATAGCAAATTACAGTAATTTGCTACCTGATTGTACTATAGGTGGGAGAGCCTAAGCTCTGATACCAACCTGTAACGCCCCGATTCCACGGATACGGGGACGTCACTGCAACGTATATACGTAGGTCAGAAGAAGCCCCCACGTATATACGCTAAGCACAAAAAGTACAAGCAAGGATCAGAGTACAACCCAAAGCGTGGTATTCTTTCATATGCCAACATAAAAGTACAATACAAAGTCATCACAGTATGATAAACATTACATATTACATATGTCTTTTATCATAACAAGTCCAAAAGTCAAATATACAATAAGAAGACAAAATGCTCACGAGTAGGATGAAGATCACGTGAGTCAAAAGGAGTCAGGTGCAAGGAACTGGAGCTAAGATGCCTGCTCGCTAAGGAGAGCTCGATCTACGGTGGACAACTCCACTTCGATCCAAGCTCCGGAATCTGAATATGCAAATCCAAGGAATCAAGACATAAGGCAATAAATGAGCTACAGCCAAGTGGCTAAGAGACATAAATAGGGGTTAGAACACAAGTATGGAATATAAGGACAGGTGTTAACATAATCATAAAACGGAAAATACAAGTAAAGCTGATTACAAGCAAAAGTGATTGTATATGCTTAAGTCACGGTCCCATGAGACTAATACATCGAGGGAATAATCCAAACAAGGAAACCCTCATCTATATACCTCTATCTCATGCCACAGTAATCCAAGCATATAGAATCAGAGTTGCAAATCATACTATAATCATAACGAGAATACATAACAAGAAGACATGAATCATAATGAGAAAGACGTAATCCAATAACCGGAGTCATCACTGGAATCACGACAAGTAAATAAGAGTCACAATATAACATGAGTCATAACAGGGACTAGGACAGGAATCATACCTGGTACACATAACGGTAACTATAACAGAGAACATAACTGACATCTATTATTATTATTATTATTCGCCTAACTCATATATCTAGGTATGTGTTTCGGTATCGATCCCAACTCACATACATCCATATATAAGCTATTCGAGGTTTGTTAACGGAAGTAGATGGAGAACTGATAGAGCTTCTTATAGTGGTACTCATACACCGGGGACCAGTTTGTTGGTCCAACGGTTCCCACCACCTGGGACCGGTTTGGAGGCCCAAAGTCCCCCTATATGTAATCATGTGGGCCCTAAGTCCCACTATAACTTTCCGCCGCATATATCATATCCATCACTATAAGCAAGGTACCATTCCGGCATCCATCACTTCCTCCCATACCCATACAAGTTGTAGCTTATTAACATAATTGTCTGGTTACGGGAATAAACAGTTATAACAGTGATAGCTCTACAGATTCAAGAGGTGGCCCCCACCGTGTAGTGTGGCACTTAGTTCCATAAAACAAGACAGGATTCCCGTAAACAAGATAACCATACGGTCAAGTGTATCATGCTTGGTTTTAAAAGATAGCATGACGAGGTGGTGATGTATAACAAGAAATGAAACATAACAATAGATTGATAATAGACCGGGTCAGCCATGACATAACTATAGGGTCTAGTAAGGTGGTGGCATGGTTAGGTGATATACATGTTTTAAAAGAGAACATAAAGTTGACAAGTGGTTGATAATGTTACTTAACAAGTCATGTAGTAATATAAGGTAAGATCCATTAAGCAATAAGTCCTAAAGTACCAGTCATGAAGTACAAGAAACCATAAATGCATAACACATAAACCAACGACAAGATCTAATTTTTAGAAAAGAAATCATCTAAGACATTCAGGCAGAATTAGTCGACTAGGTGTAAGGATTAGTCGACTACTATAGGTTTCAAGTCGACTAACAGATACGCAAGTCGACTAAGTCTGGGATACAGAGAATTGGGGTCACTGTTTCAGGAAACATTAGTCGACTAAGGTAAAATGGTTAGTCGACTAGGGGGTTCAAGTCGACTGATAATTAGGCTTAAGTCGACTGGAGCAGAGAGTTGAGTTTCTGGTCCAAGGAGGGTTAGTCGACTAGATGAAATCAGGAGTCGACTAATAGGGATTTCCAGAGAGTTGAGATTTATTTCCAGAAGGGTTTAGTCGACTAATATATGGGGTAAGTCGACTAATACTGTGTTTTCCAGAAAAGCTAAGTTCCAGCTAAGGGTTCTAGTCGACTAGGTTCTAGGTCAAGTCGACTAATAGTGGTCGGGGAGCAGTTTACAGAACAGAACTTGGGGGTTGTTCTTGATGGTAAAAATGTGATTTTTATGACATGTGAGCATAAGATATGGGGATACAAGTATGCTAGGAAGGGAACATGTCTTGGTGAGTAAGGATACTCACTTGGAACCGTTTGATTGAATCTCTACGAGTCCGGGAAGAGGGTGGTCGACGAATAGCTCCCAAGCGATCCTTGGCGACGAAGAGAGCTACGATCCGAGCTCCAAATCAGAAGCTTGAGCTGGAAGAGAAGATCTGGTGGAGTTCTTGGAGCTAGGGTTTAGGTTGAGGTGAAGGAGAGACTTGGAGAGGGTTTTCTCTTTGTTAGAAGTGGAGAAGAAAATGGAGTGAAGTGTAAAGGGAAAATATATATGATGGGGATTTTGTATAGGGGGTGAAATTAGGATAGGAGGAAGGGGTGTTCTTGCAAAAGAGGAGGAGGTGATGTGCCCCTCACTTGGCCACATGGCCGGTCATGGGAGAGAGAGAGAAAGAGATGCATTAAATGAGGGAGTAGGTGGGAAATGAGGTGGCATTTTGGAAAGGGTTTTGGAATTTGGAGAATTGGAAAAAATCCATTTGTCTTGGAGAAAAAGGAAAGGAAAATAGAAAAAGGAAAAGGAAAAGAATTAATAAAGAGAAGATATTTTCTCTTGGACTCAAGATGAAACTGATGAAAAGACTGATACCTGGGTTAAAGCCAAAGATGTGGAAATCATTTCGGAAAATGCCGGAATCGTCCGAAATTCAAGTATTTCGGAACGACTCGAAAATTTACCCAAAAATCAATAATAATGTATGAAGACTCATAGTGAAATCCTTTCTAAGAAATACTTTATAGTTTTAAAACTAAAAATCCCGGAATCAGTTACCTACCGGCTCCGTTGGAATTTTCATAAAATCATAAAATTCTCAGAAAAAGAATGTAGGTAGGAAATGCAATTCTAAAAGATAAAGTCTAAAGGACCATCATGAAATTCCAAACAATTTGAGAATTAAAATCCAGGAATCGGTCAGCGGCACTGGCCGACACCGGTTTTGAAGAAATTCAATTTAATCCAAGAAAAATCCAGAAAATCACAGAAAATCTAATATATTGGAAAATAACATTTGAAACTGAAATCGGTCAAATCTAATCGCCGGAAAGGCCAAATCGAATACTATACTATAATCGGGTCTTCGGTTCAGACTAGGGCTGACTCCGAATCCACGAATCCACAACCAAGATAAAACAATCATACAAGGAATTCGTAATACGGAATAAATATAGGAAACAAATCGAAAAAATACGATCGAAAATCTGAATACGCAACTAAGTACGTATTCCGGGAACGGGGTATTACAGATACCATGAGGAAAAGGACCATGATACCTCTCTAAGTACGGGATGACTTTCTCTTCCCATGGAGAATGGTCTGCTTAGGGTCGAAGTCCATCGTCATCCTCATTCTGAAGCTGGACCTCTTCCTCTTCTTATCGACACAGACAATTTTTCCTCGACCTGTCATCTCGCAGATCCGATCGAGAAAAGGTCAAATTTGGAAGAATGGGTTATGGATTTGGGCAAGAGAAAAGATGAATTTGAAATTTTTGGGAGCTAGGGTTTTCAAATGAGAAGCCCCCAAATTTTCACCCCAATTTATATGCTGGAAGGTGACATCATCATAATGATAGCCCTTAGTTAAGGCATTGCGGTGTCCTCTCGATTCAGATCGAACTGTTGCACATATCTTAATGTGAGCTAGCAATCTAGGTGATAATTATCTCTCCACTGCGCACGCTGATCGGACGCATGATTAGACAGCTGACCATATGGAGCAAAGTTTCGCATTAAATGTGCAAAATATAAAGAGATGTGCCGGTTGCTTTTCTCTAATAGTAAAGCGACAAACTAGAAGTCAGGTCAGAAACTTAAATCAGTTCCACTTTCCCTCCTTCCTGATTGTTGACTTTGGGAAGAGGGAAGTGGGGGCATATGTAGTGGTCAGTTTTCATCTTCCCTCGAGATCATAACACATGTCCAACTACTGAAAGGCACCCTGAGCTGTCAATGGCTCCTCCTTCGAGTCCATTAAGGACACATGAGGAAATTTTCATGATTTCATCCAGAAGTCACATCCAATTTAGAGTCACTCTCCCGAACCCTCGACCAAATCTGAAGTATTTTAGCAGTCTGAAGGCCCTAACCTCTGAAACAAAAAACCCCCAATGAGGACTGCAGATTCTATGCTGGTTAAAGCTTAGCGGCACAATCCTTGCGATTCACGAATTCATTTACGTTGTCAGATCATCCCAATGTTCGAAACATTATAACGCCCATGCTTCAATGCAAGCTGTTATGGATAATGGTAGATATCACTGTATGACAATCCCAACAATCAAGCTACGTGATCTGGGGGTTACGATGAAATCACAATGTGCCGAATGTGCAATGCTGAGATCCGAAGTACCCGCATGATCAACAACTCAATCAGGTATTAATATTGTTTTTTCTCTAACGGAGAGAAAGAGTTCACTTCTGACTACCACCAAAACACCACACGCACAAGCAATCTCTTTATTTTTCTCCATATTAGGATACTGATTCTCACACCCGAAGGTTTTCGATCGGTACCACACCAGCACTCCTGACCTAAAAGATATTTTCTTTATGTGTGTTTCTTTTAAGATTCAGTCGGGAGCGTCCAGTTGTCTGTGATGGAGAATCCCCACCACAACTGCCTTTATTATTAGTGCACAATTAAGAACCATCAAAATTCACTTTCAACCACCCCTATGAAATGGGCTCCCTGTAATTAGGGGTGAGCAGAGTTCGATTATAACTGAAATAACCGACCAAAAATTGAAACCCGAACCCGAACCGAACCGAACCCGTTTTAGCTCGGTCGGGTTTCGATTTTGTGTTCCAAAACCCAAACCCGACCGAACCAAACCGAATCTCTTACCCGATATATCACCCACCTAAATTCAATTTAGTGAATCACATAGTTCATAAAAAAAACTGGTGGAAGCTTATCTCATTACTTCTACCAATATCATCTTTTTTATGTTGAATATATGAAAGCTATGTTAAATACGTGAAAGCTATGTTAAATACACCATCACAATTAAGAATAATATTTATATAATATAGTTTTTTTTTTTCATTTTTGTCATTAAAAGTCAGTAATAATTATGTGAGCTTTGATATAAGAGCCCAAATACAGTGTAAAAGTTTTAGAATATGAAATTTTCAATTCACATTAAGGTTAGGGCCTTTTTCTTATTTCTATTTGGGTATTGAATATTTGAGATTAGAATATTAAAAGATGATAATATAATGGTGACTAAAAATATACAAGAAATGATGGCAATATATTGGCCTAACTGAAAAAAAATTGAAAAATCGAACCGAACTGAGCCGGTTCGGTTGCTAAGTCTAATCAGTTCGACTCGATTTTATAAAAATTAGCAAAAACTGAACTGAACCGACCGATGCACACCTCTACCCGTAATGATAGAAGTAGATAAAATGGGAGTGAGACCACCACTCCAACAGGCCTCAGCTTATCGACAAGTGGTCGAAATCACTGCAAGCGGAATTCCACCATTCTTTTGCTTGATTTAAGGGATATTTGGATTCAAGGAAGTGGGCGGAAGTGAGAAAGTAGGTTTTTTCCTTTCGAAAAATGAGAATTTGTGTATATTTTTTTAATGTTTGATTAGTAGCTGGGAAGAAGTGGAAAAGTATTTTGTGTTTTCTGGTGTTTGGTTAGTAACGTGAAAGTGGAAGTGAAAAAGTTGACCACAAAGTTGGCCGTAAAATAATATTAAAATAAAAATTAATACGAAAAAAATTGGACTGTAATTAGAATGCATGTGAGATTTACATGACCACAAAATTAACTGTTTTGAACTACAACTTATAACAAATGAGATTTACATGACCACAAAATTAATTGGTACCCTGGAAGTGAGAAAATGGTTGTGTAAAGGGGGGGAAAAAAAAAAAAAGAGTTTTCTCATTTTCTTTTTCCAGTATTTGAATGGACAGCAAAAATGAAAAATGACACTTCCTCGCTTCCACCCACTTCCTTGAATCCAAACAGGCCCTTTGTGTCTTACCAACAAATAATGTTCATTGAAGCTTGAGCTCGCCAGAATACGGTCTATATTTAAAAACCAAGAATTAAAAAAAATAGCTTGAGCTTCTTGGAACACAAAGTATAGGTAGGCCACATATCAGTTACTGCCTATATCCAACTGAAATTGACATAATGATACACTTCCCTCACGACGCTCTAACCACTTGTGTTGATAGGTTAAATCCAAAGCTTTTAGCGATGAACCATCTCATATTATTGTCTCCAAGTCTAAAAGCTTCGCATCCAACAATCCATTAACCCAATGATAGCTCGCCCAAACAACAGTTACGTTGATGGTGCTGCCATCCTCGACCAAGGGATCGTTCGGAGAACTGGACTGTATGTGGGTCCGCCCCTGCTTCAACTCTCATAGTCCCAACCCTCCTTTTTGTAGTGCCAGGACACGCTCGTGGATTGAGCGCTTTGTACAAGTATCTCCACGTAGGAAGTCCCTGTTGCGCGTGCTTTAGATGCCGGCAACCCCCCACCAGATCGCATAGCGTGCGAGAAAATACGATATCGGATCGAAGTTCGCCTACCAGCCACACTACACTACAGTAGATTGTTGTTGTAGTGTGCGATTTTGTTGGCCAGTATGGAGCTTCGTGAGTCAATTCTTCCTCAAGAAGTCTGGAGGCTAACAGATCCAATGCCTATAAATAAGAGGTCCCCTAAACCTCCCAGAGGTACGCAACTCATTTTTACCCTCACATACAGTTGCTTCTCTTCGAGTGATGACTGACTTCGACGGGGGAATCGCCGAAGCGATTTGGTACCCTACTGATCATGTTTGTCTTGCAGATTTGTCAATCGAAGAGCACGCAGAGTTGAGAATGCATCACTAGGGACTTTCCAATGTATGCAATTCATTCTCTACTCTCATTTCTTATTATTTCTTCTTGAGTGGTAACTGACTTGAGCGTGGGAGGGGATCGCTGGAGCGATCTGGCCCCTACTAACTACATTTGTCTTGTAGATCTCGTCATCTTCTCGAAGTCATCTCTTCTTGTTAGTTGCTATTTTTCTGGTTCATCATAGTTTCCCCTTCCTTTTTTGAAACATATAAACTACTGCGAGGACCTGAACCTGAGACTGTCTGCAACCCGCTCTCACCATTTTATGAGTGAGCTATGCCACGTCGGCACGAGTACTCAGATTGCTTCATTGCATTGTACAGTTCCTCTGTCTGCATTAAGCAGGCTCGGTCCACAGATTCCATACCCTCTCAACTTACTCAAAAGTTATGCGTACTTCTCTCCTCTGCTGTCCATCTTGTGATTCAAATCAGTTGCAAAAAATGTTCACTCTTTTGTCATGAGTAAATAATAATAGCATGTAAGGAACTGCACAATATCACCGAAACTTGGTTCATGGTCAATGACAAAAGGATCAGATTGGATTGTGAGACATTTCATGTGAGTCTGACTGTTGATTGAGGAAGGAAAGCAACAGAGAGAAGATAGCTTGATTTTCAAAAGAGATCCAAATTGGCAAAACCAACTAGTTTGAAAACAGAAATATGTTTTGCAACATAAAAACAAGGGAAAACACCCCCAAAAAAAAAGGGCAGCTGCAACAGAGACAACTCGCAGTACCAAATCGAGGAGTAAAACACTGAAACTCGTGTTAACAAAACTCAAATTTCAAGTCTGTTGAAGTCTGATGGGGGTAACAGCAGGGAAACCAAAAATATAACACGACGTAGACCCAATGAATCTCATGTGGCAAAACTCAAAATTTCAAGTCATTGAAGTCTGATGGAGGTAAACAACAAAGAAACCAAAAGATAACACAACAAACACCCAATTATAAGTAACACGAAAACAAGTCTGCCACAAGCTCTCCTCAATACAAAATACTACTCATTAACAAACACTCTCAAGCACTACTTACACCAGGACACACCAAATGCAATGTTGACTTCATGCAGATAATAGCAGCACCATCTAAGCACTTACTGGGACTTCTTTGGGCGGCAGTGATGGTTTTTTCCCTGCAGATGTTGCAGCAGCAGCATCTTTGGCAGGCGCTGGAGCCGGGGGTGGCGGTGGTTTCATGTGGGGTGGTGGGTTATGCTTCAGCTTCACCAGTATCTGCCGCATCCTTGACAGATCAGTGGGCTTGCCAGGCTTTGGCCCCTGAATTACTACAACAGATGGTTTCTTATCTTGCTCCTTTTTCCCTCTCCTTTTTTCGATGTTAGGAACCTCATTGGGGATGAGCTCAGCAATAGCTTTCCAATATTGTTTATCAGCCTCAGCATGGAATTTCTCCTGGTTGGCAAGGAACAGCTGCAATGCACAAACAAGAAAAGTTTGATACTTGGAGGAAATACTTGAGACCATAAAAGAAGTGCAATCTTGAGAAGTTGCAATAAATGCAGAGTTAACACATCGGCACACATTTACCTTTTCTTTTTCTCTGTTGTTGACTTTGTTTGTCTCACAATTCAATTTCCTCTTCTCATGGAAAGCGTGCTTGTATTCATCAGCTTCAAGGATGATCTCATTCCGCAACACTTTTTCCATCCTTTCTTTCTCCTCAAGAAGGATGGCATTTTGGCTGTAAATTGGGACAGATGGTTAGTGGAAAACTCGTGTGCAGAAACAGAGCCTGAAGCACAAAACACAGCAGAAAGCAATCAAATAGATAAGCCCTTAACTAAAGAAATTTGATCTGCTCTCCGCTCTCTTCTTTAAAATTGAGTCACAAAAAAAATGTAACTAGACAACTAGATCTTAAGCCTACTAGCAAGGAAGCAACTTAAATTCTAGGACACGCTGATCTTATATGATCAGACTATAAGAATCTCAAATGTGAGAATTAGATAGTTATAAAAGAAAAACAATTAGGTTGATACTAGATGCATTTAAATCATAGACTTTAAAACACTCAAATGGCATTATGCATTATGCAGTTATAATCCTCTGCCAATTTAGTAATGCTGCTACAGATTCAAAATGATCATTCTTCACCAACCTTCATAGCTAAATGTTCAAATGCTGCTACAAGTACACATCCTCCAAATTATAATATAATCTCATAGCTAATTAACTTAATTGAAAAAGCACTAACTATGCAGAACAGGATGAAAATATAATACAAGGGAACCTGGGAATCAGACCAGTCAAGGACCCAGTTGAACAAAGAATTAATCGAGTTACAGAGACATGCAGAACAAATGACTGCACGAAAGAGCAAAGGCAGACCCTGAGGGACCAGGACACTATGGATTTGACTAAACCAACTCAGACAGAATTTGATAATTTAATAGCTCTAGTTGGGCAATGTAGGAGTTCTAAACAAATACTGTAAAAGGCTTGCTCATGCATGCATGCACATATGTATGCTCATAGAGAGAGAGAGAGAGAGAGAGAGAGGAGAGAGAGAGAGAGAGAGAGAGAGAGAGAGAGAGAGAGAGAGAGAGAGAGAGAGAGAGAGAGAGAGGATCCTTGCTGCACGTTCTCAAGTAACTTCCCGGACTTGCTTCAATCTGGACAAAAGAATGGATGACTCACAATTGCTGATTCTAGGCAGAGTGTTCTCCTCTGTAGAGAAGAAAAAGCACAAAACCTGTCTGGTGCTTGTGGTGGACAAGTGTTCTTCTCCTCGTAGAGGAAACAAGAAACTAATCTGGTCCTTGTCATTCCCTCCCTGTTTTCAGCGCTCCCCCTCTCCATCTGAAACAGGAAGCAAAATTGAGCCACTGGATCCTAACATCCAGGTAAGTCTTCTTTTCTCCCTCCCTCACCTTTTTGTCTCTTCCAAACTTGTCCTTCCTCTTTCATGTACCTAAAGAACAATACAGTTTGTTTTCAAATTACTATAGGCAGAGTCATCTGATCTCTTCTTTGTTTTATTAATTAATCCTTTCTGATTTTGATATTAAATGTTAAGGAAAATCGTATTTTGTTTAATAGGATGCTTTAACAAACCTTAAGTTCATGGTAGTTCATTATAACTTAAGGAAAATCGTATTATTACTAAGTTATAATAAACTACCATGAACTTAAGGTTTGTTTTACCAAACTACCACAAACTTGCTTTATTATTTGTGACTCGCATAAACTTTATTTTCTTTCACAACACTCCCAGACGGTCGTTATGGTATACATACAATTCTACCTTTGCATTCATCTTTATTATACTAGATTTTTGGGTACGTGCGTGCACGTGTATGAAATCTTTACGTTTTCATATTTTAAAAATAGTGTGTAATGATATAGTTTGTGTCTATTCATCTTCTTGTTGTTGTGTCTTTTTAATTTACGTGTAAGCTATTATATTACTTTTGAAAATTAAATGCCTCGATGTATATGTAAACTATGCAAGGCTATTAAATCAATAAAATTCAAATGGATGTCTTTGATTTACTATGAGGAATCTAAGTCTTTAAATAACGAACGTCAGGATTTAAGATTTAATGGAGGAACTTCAGACAACCAAACCTCAGACCATGAGACCCCATAGAGTTATTAGTAGACATTAGCAAATAATAAGAAAAAATGATTTTTTTTCAAAAATTAAAAAATAAAAACCTCCAATATCATGCAAAATAAAGGGAGGCATTTTGGTATTAAAAAAATGAAATCTTCTTCAAACCCCCTTCTTTCCTTTAACACTTCAATCTCTCTTCAAACTGAAAGATGACAAATCAGCAACTTCTCAATAATCAAACCAAACCCTTCTTCTTCTTGCCCCTCCTCATGACAACTCAACCCAACTACAACAGTCCATGGCTTGAAAACTTGAACTAATCTCATTTTTCCAGTTTTGTACAGACAAAAAGATCAAACAGGGAACAGTGACTCCTCACAATGTTTTGTATTGATTTGTAAAGAAAAGACGATTGCTATTATGATGGTCCAGATATCTGTTTTTTTCCCTCTCATGTGAGAGGTGGTCATGTGATAAGTAGATCTATTTTCCTCTCATGTATTAGGTGGCTCTCTGATTTTTCATCTCCTTAAGATGGTCCAGTTCTCAAGATTGCTCCAGGTCTGGGATCGAGCTTGAACTTCAAGAACAAAATTAGGTTTGGGTTTGAGAAGCGGGAAGAAGAAGAAATGGAAACTGAAGTCACAGGCTTGGATTTAATTGAGAAAAGGGTTTGGCTTTAGGTTGTCAATGAAACTAAATAAAGGGGGTTAGTTTAGATTTTTGTATTAAATGAGACTGCTACAAAATGAATTTCCTGAGTCATGCCATTGTTATTTTTAATTAAGAGTGAGTTATAGCATCCAAGACGTATATGATTATAACAGTCAATATAGAGTCCACGAGTCATGCTTAATTAGGTGTTGGTTGCAGAATACTAAGAGTCCTGTAATTAATCATGTAACGCTTATAGGTTGAACCTAATAAAGCAAGTTGATGGCAGTTTGCTGACACAACCTTAAGTTCAGGGTTTCACGGTGATATAGCCTCATGTGTCCTTAGACCTCGTCATTCCCTTGCATTAATTTCAAAAGTTTCAAACATAACAAATCTTTTATCAGTAATCTCCATCCACCAAAATAATTAGAGAGACCAGAGTTCCCTGTTTTGTCAACCCCTAAAGATGCACGATTCTAATAGGTACATAGGAGGGGGAATAGGAATTTCAAATTGCATGGAGACAGGCCAGGGATGACATTAATTAAAAAAACAACAAAAAGAACAACGAAAGGATCGAAGGAACAGCCCTTAATGTTGAGATGAGCTTAAGAGCCAGCAAAAGAAAATCTCACAGACCAAAGATGCACCCTTCTAAAAGAGTGTAAAGCAGTGACAGACTAAATCTGTTTTGTGGCAGATTATATCACCACCCCCTTGATTTACATATTCCAACACCATGGATATACTTGTTACTTATAAACCTTCTCAACATCTGATAGAAAACCAAATAAACAAAACAAAAAAAATGGTGATGAACAATCAATTGACCCTTGTTTACAGGTTATGGCAAACCTAAAATTCATCAGATCACTAGAAACAGCTTCCATAGAACGGCCATAAGTTATTATTTGACCGTTAGGAACTAGTACATATAAAACCAATACAATTCTTCCCCAGTAGTTTTGTGAACGCCTCTGCTAGTTTCTCTCTTTTACCAGATAAGGTGAAAACAAAATCGGTCAACCATCGTAACACCACCAACCAAAGTAACAATGAATTTCAGCGTAAAGTTTTATTCATGAAATGCTCAACTGTCAGTAACATCAACAAATACTTAGTTATTATAAAAAACAAGCAATGAAGTACGAAGCTGAAATGAGAACCCTATCTCATGCCGCAAATAATTAAACCATCCTACAAGTTCACAACTTTACATACTCTTCTCTACACTCGATTGATCCACAACACAGTTTTGTTTCTTATTATTCCAAGACACCAAATTACCACAAGTCCATATCATGTAGTTCACCCGTAGTTTGACACGCCCATTCCTACACTCAAATTGCTTAATCACAAATGATCACAGTTAACCAATTTTCGACAAAAATGCTTTCTTCTATATAGGAATAGCATAAATAATAGCGAGGAGTTTTTAACCCTCACAGTTAAATTGTTCTTGCCCTTCTTCAAGGGGGGAGAAAATCCTTTTTTATTCATATTGGTGTGAATTTTTGAAGATTGAAGGGTGTGTTTGTTTTTAACCAATAATCACAAGGATTTTGGACCAAATTTTTGTTCATTTTTTTCTTTTGTGTGTGTGTGTGTGCGTGCGTGTGTGTGTGTGTCTGTTTTAATCCCACTTTGAGTTATGCATGGCCGAGAATGATTGATTGCAATGAGCAAATTAGAGGATCAAATTTTGATGATTAATCAAAGAAATTTCTATTGAAGTCAATTGTAATCCATCCTTGCACCAGAGAGAGTGACTCTTAGATGTTATAATAGAGAGTTTCTATAGAGGACATAAGCTAGAATTAGAGTTGCTCAATCCCAACTTTTGAATTATTTTATATGGAACTAACCAAATTTAAGGATGTGATTTGAATTAGAATAGACTTGAGTGATTAAAATGGACCAAGTCCACAGGAATTAGGCTCACGAGTAGGGATTAACACGTCTAGATACACATAGGCTTGGATGATTTAGATCCCGGGTGCAGACAAAAAGATAGTGGAAGTTGTGTTGGTGCCTTGTATTAGGAGTTACTAATAGGCCTCCTTGTATTGGTAGCTACCAGGAACCCTCACTATGCCGCAAGCCCTTATAAGTTCAGCTGTTGGCAAAGCAACATCAAGTAGCTGATAATTAGAAGCCCAATGCACAAAATCAAGTAGCTGATAATTAGAAGCCCAATGCACTTTACCCTCCATCACTTTTATCACATTGCATGGGCCCTGCTTGCTTGGATTGAGCTTAATACAGCTTCAAAACTGATTTTAATACTATTCAGTTGGAGGAAACTATATTCAAAAGACAACATGAAACATGATTTAACCCAAGAAACTACATATAACTTCCAGCTATTTGCAGAACCATATTCTAAAAATAGTTGAAAAAACTATATTCAAAAGATAAAGTGAAAATGTGAATTAATCTAAAAATTATATATTCATTTTTGGTTTTTAGGACGTATGCGCTTGTATGTTGAGAAACCGCATGTCTCACCTCATCTTTTGGAATAAAATCAAAACCAAACAGAATACAACCAACCTACTCTCTTCTGCACAATTCTCTTATTAGTTTTGACTTCCTTGGATTTGCATGAGATGATAACTGTAAATAAACATCAGGATGTTCTTTCTTATATTTGCTCTCTGCTTCTGACATGTTAGCATAGCTGACTAAGCCCCCTCCAACTTTGTACAAGTCAGACGCCTAAGCACTTTTTCAGCAAGTCTACCTAAACAGGACAGACATTGGCAAGGTGCCAAGTCCTAGGCAGGTGCTTATACGAATAGTGCACGACTATAACACCATCAGGTTGTTGCCTTGCCCATTCCATCTTTCAGGATAGCTACAATGGCTTAAATATATACTTTTTCTTAATGAATAATCTAAGAATAATGCATGTAATATAGCATCTCTAGATGCTAGTGTTCTAAAACAAGGTTATGCAGACGCGTAAAATGTATGTGGCATCGACTCACATGTGCATTACATTCTGCACTCTAAAAAAATGGACATTGTATATATGTGGACAAATATGCAGTTTATGCACTCGCATATGTGGTCCATGCGGGTCTCAAACACGGGTTTATACTGCTGTGGTTCTGGATGGTATATGCACTACAAAGTTGAACACTTGTGTGTATGATAGATTATTTAAGCAGTTATACTTTGATGAACGTGATCAATGATTTACAGTGTTTATGTGGTTCTTTGCTTGCTAACGCTAAGTGGTAGATAAATGACAATGAATTATTAATAGACGTGTGTTTTGCTTTCCTCATTTAAGTTGTCTACTAATTTAAGTTGAGAACTTTACTTTAATGAATCATTTTTCTTTAAGTTTGAATACTTGATACTTTGGTTAGTTGCTGACATTTTCACTTTATCCTATTCATATATAAGTTTGTAACTTGTCTTTATGGAGTAGAAATTGGATTTGAACTTTGATTATACAAAGAGATAAGTCCTTGACTTTCTTATGCTTTCTTCTGCTTAATATTTAGTCTTGTTCATAATAACTTGTGATTTTCTTATAATATTAACATTTTAATATGATGTACGAATTACAATTATTTACTTATATCATTTGTATAATAGCTCATATCATTCATGGTCACAATCTATTAGATTTATTGGTTTTCAAAAAAATTAAAAACTTATAATATATTTTTTATGACTTTTTAGGCATTTCAACATTAAATAGTTATATATAGTTAGTAGGTTCCTCCCAGGAGGACTTGGAGCTAAATTCTACCTATTGAATTAAATAGTAGGATATCTAATTGATTATCCACTATGTTAAAGTTGATCTATACCAGTGTTCAAAATAACACGTTATGTAACATGTTATAATGCGTTACGTAACGTAACGTTACCTCGACGTTGCGTAACGGACACCGTAACGGGTTTTTCCGTAACCTGCATTTTTCAAAACGTAACGCATGTTACGTTACGCATTTGACGTAACGTGTCATAACACGCGTTACAGTGTCAGGGGATATAAATGTTCTACTGGCTGAAAACCCCAGAAAATCCCAAAAACCTCCCCCCCCCAAAAAAAAACCCGCAACTCGTTCTCCCTCTCGCTCGTTCTAGGGCACCAAAATCCTCCAAAAAAAAATCAATAAATTAGATGAAAATGAAGAAGAAAGCTCCTGGTCCGCTCCCCGTCATCCGCTTTGTTCGATGGTTCTAGGGCCAAAAAAAATGAAAACAAAAGAAGAAGACTTGCAGTCCAGGTCCAGTCCGCTCGCCGTCGTCTAGGTTCGCTCGTAGTCATCATCCATGTAAGCTCTGCTCTCCCCCCTTCCGATCTCTCTATTCTCTCCAGTCTCCCCTGATCTCTCTCTGGTCTCTCTCCCCATCACGATCTCTCTCTGCTCTCTCTCCCCTCCTGAACTCTCTGCTCTCCCCCATCACGATCTCTCTCTACTCTCTCTCCCCCTCCTAATCTCTCTCTGCTCTCTCCCCCCTCAGGGGGGAGAGAGCAGAGAGAGATCGGGAATGGGAGAGAGAGCAGAGCTCTCGGAGCAGAGAGAGATCGGGAATGGGAGAGAGCAGAAAGAGATGAGGGAGAGAGCAGAGAAAGATCGGGAAGGGGGGAGAGCAGAGAGAGATCGTGATAGGGAGAGTAGAAAGAGAGAGATGGAGGGAGAGCAGAGAGAGTGATCGGAGGAGAGCGAAGAGAAAAATTGGGGGAGAGCAGAGAGAAAAAATTCTTGAATATAGTATATATATATATTTTTTTTATTAAATAAATATTAAATCGCATAACCTACGTTATGTGTTACGTTATAATATATCTTAACATAACAAAGAAAAAACGTTATCCTTATTTTGAACATTGAGCTATACTATTAGAAGTGCTTATAAATCAAAATTTAGATTGTTTTAAGTTTTCTTATACATCCATCAAGCGGCCCCAAAACGAACATATAAAAGCAGTGAGTTATTTAGTTTTACAGTCTAGAATACTTTAAACCCAACAAAAACTGGTGTCCAAGGGCTTTAAAGTATTTATATCATGACTCAAGAGTTAGATTTTCAATTTGTACTCTCCAAATCATAGATCAACAGAACTTTCCGCTTTTAGCCATCTATTTGTAGGCCAGTTGATGTTTAATGCACATGTAGGAAATCACAAAAGCATTTGATTCTATTTCTAGGCATTTTATATGATTTAGATCATGTTGGATGGTTTGAATCATGTATGCAAATTGCATAGCACATACTTTCTGAGTGATAGAATTTATACTCAAATCCAATTGATACGGTCCTAGTCAAACATTATACACACAAATAGGGTAAGGTTTTATTAAGAGTTTACACCTACCTATCAAAATGCATGGTTTACCACCCATATCTACAATCTAAACTATTGATTGTGATCCACACATCTTAAAATTAATGTGGATCAAATATCACAAATATTGATACTTTTTAGCATATGCATCTCATGATCTAAAAATGAATGGTCAGTACCAGTCTTAAAAGCTGATTTTTTTTTCCTTTGCTTGATTTGTAGGTTTGAAATTTTCATCCCTACGATTTTCAATCCACATGGATTTTAGGATGCATAAATCACAATCAACAATTCCAATCTTGAATATGAGTAGTCCACCATATATTTTAAAAGATATGTGCAAAATCTTATGTTACACCCTAGTGTAATATAACGTTTTCCATGTATGTATATAGTTATATATAATTGCATATTAAACGTCAGTTTGGTTCTGCGTAATTTCGGATAATTCGTTTAAACGGCACATAAATCAATTATGGGCTATGTGCTACTAGAACGCACGTATAATGAAACCGAACATGGCTATATGTAAAAGTAACCTAATGCAGAATTCAGTTATATATCTAATAAAAGAGCATGCATATTCACCTATGGAACTTATGTAATGTATATATGTATGTACCATGTGTCTTTAACGTCCATTCCTAAATCAAGATTGAATTTAGTCATGCACTATTAGTCATTAGTAAGTCTGTTACGAAAATGAATGATTCAAGGCCTTATCTAAGGCAAAGTGTATACTCGGACTAAGTTTTGAAAGAAAGTAACTAAAGAAATATAGCCCTAAGATATAAATGAAGAGAATGAGCCTGAAAGACTCCACATAAAGAAATTAAACCTATTTCATTTTGACCCACTGTTGTTGGGAGTTTCTTACATCCATTCGGTTTCAAGTGGGTCAGTTACGGCAAAGGCATGGGGTTGTAAAGTAGCCCAATATTAGAAGGACATAAAAAATATATAGGTGGTTAAATTAAGCTTGAACCTGAATTTCCAATGTTGTTTGCTACTTTGGGGTCATGTGGGTTACAATTCCACTAATCAACCCATCTCCCTCGCGGATTTTTTGCATGCAACAAGGCAGTATCAGGAACCCAAGGTTAAATACCAGCTAAGGTGGATATAATGCTGGGGAGCTTCTAAAAATCTAATCGCTTTCGGCTTCAAGTAGATTTGGCATGACAAAGGCATTATAAGATTGGGTTCACAAGTTCGTTTGTACTAACCTGAGATTCCAGTGGAGATTCAATTCCCGGTGGGATGGTTTCTGCTTAGATTGATGAAAGTGAAGATGTGGTAGGAAAAGGAAGTCTATAGGATTCAGATCAAGAGCAAAGAGTGGCTGCATGAGGAGACCCAGTGGTGTTTTACCAGACCAAAAGCTCTAATCATCTTGAAATATAAAGCAAACTAATACGATTCTCCAATCAAACTTATTCCCACAATTGGAAATTTTGAATTCAAAGCAAGATCAAGATCCAGATCCAGATAGAGTAGAAGAATCAAATCAAACGAAATCAAGATCTGAACTTAAAAGAAAGAGTGATATCATATCATACGGCGCCACTCCCTGAGAAAGAAAACCTTCCTCAGGCTCCATGTCGGCGGGAGGAGGGAGGATGGGTCCGTCGGAAGAAGCGAACATCATCTCTTCTCCTCCGTTCTCTCCGACGTAGGTCCCGTTGGATTCGGGCATCACGAAATGGGGAGGAGCAGCGGAGAAGTCAGATCGGAAGCCATAGGTGTCCGGAGACGGAGAGATGCTGTCGCCGCCGCCGGCGATGTCGTCGAGCCCGAATCCCGAAGAAGGAGCGATCGGATCCACCTTGGATTCGCCGTAGCCTCCTCCAACTCCCATGTAACCATCGCCGTCGTTGCTGAAAGCGTCGTCGAAAGAGGAAGACATCTCCCTTCTCTCTTTCTCTCTCTCTCTCTCCCCGCGAGATTCTCTCCCTCCCTCCGATCTCTCCGATCTCACAGTAGCAAGACGCAGCAGACCAGCAGTGAAGCTTTGGTCGCCTCCGTTTTATTTGGCCTCCGCTCTTTGAAGAGAAGTTACCAGAGCGAGGTGAAAAGATGGGTCGGTAATTGGGAAATTGAGTTGACCTCTCGCAGGACTCGAAAATACTGTTTTGTGGGGCCCGTGGAAATTTTTTCTCAAAGGGACTTACGGGTGGGAGTGAAGAAGTGAGGAATTGAGGAAGCGCTAATAATTTACTTTGAAACTTGGAAATTGGTTAGTAAATTTTTCGGTATTTGAATGTTGTGAGAAGTGTGATTTGAAAAATGTTTTGTCTTTTTCGGTGTTTGGATGGTCAAAGTTGACCGTAAAATAATATTAAAATAAAAATTAATTAAGAAAAATAAAAAATGGACTGTAATTAGAATGCATGGGAGATTTACATGATCAAAAAATTAATTGTTTTGTACTACAACTTATTACAAATAAGATTTACATGACCACAAAATTAACTGTAGCACTCTGGAAGTGAGGAAATGATTGTGTAAAAGAGAAAAGAGAAAAGGAAAAAGGGTTTTCTTATTTTCCTTTTCCCATGTTTGGATAGATAGGGAAATGAGCAATTATACTTCCCTATTTCCTTACTTCCGCCCACTTCCTTGCAACCAAACAGCCCAATGTATTTGCATACTGTTTTGTGAGAGGGGAAAAAATGTGGGGCCCAAGTCTGCATTTTTTTGTTTCCACGTGTTTTCTTTCGCAACGGAGAGAAAATCGGGGGGAGGGTTAGCTCCTTCGCACGATGTCGGTCGTCCATCACAGCTGATAAACTGCCCGATGGTGAGAGAGAAAAACAAAAAAAATGCTTTGTGGTTCCACGCTAAACGCAATTTTTTATCTTTCCCTCTCAGGTGTTCCATCAACTGTGATGGACGACTCACAGCACGCGAAGGAGCTAACCCGCTCCCGAAAAGCAGTACGAAAACTGAATTTGTGACGCCCACGTGAAAGCTTTCCTATGAAAAGCTGAATTAGTGGGCCTCACGTAAAATTTTCTCAATACCTATTTGGTACCAAACATACCCTATAGTCAATCGGATGCGACGCAATCCCAACAATCTTCATCTTGGCTCGAGTCTGACGAAGCACATATGCATCGACTTACTTCAATCCTCATGAGAAATTATGTACCTCATACTGTGCTTACTTGGGAAACATCCCAGGCATCAACAAACCTTCCATCACAGGAAATCACAGTTCTCATTGTCAGGAACCATGCAAATCATCTATGTGTATACCTGACTTTACTCTAAATCGATTGCTAATCATCAACTATTTATGGGAACCAAAGAGCCTAATCATCCACAGATCTGTATTGTACATGGGAAAACCATCCACAAATCTCCCCCAGTTTATGGCAACCAAACATTGGTCACCTCTTGACCCCTCTGGCTTCATGCAATCTAGTCATATTCAGTTGTTCTCTATATTGTCAACTACTCAGATAAACACCACATTTGCACTATGCTCATCCTGTCATAATAGCTGTTGAGAGTTCTCTATCCAAGTTCTGCTTCTTCCTCTGTCCTGAGATTGGTTCTCTGTCCAAAGATTATTTTCTTTTCCAAAAGATTTTCTAATGATGATAAACTCTGTTCATAAATGATCTTTTTTCTGCTCTCAATAACAGAACTCAACCATCTTCTTTCTTTTTGAAATTTCTTTAAACTCTTCAGATCATCCCTGTATCTTTGGAGGAAACAAAACTGAGCTGTTCGAGGGTCTGTGCATTGCGAGTGCACGCTTTGCAGGGCCAGTGATCGTTGAATCCTAGAGGGTAGGCCGCCATCAACCTGCTGTACCGAAATATTCTCTAAGAGTGGTGCGATCTACTCTTAAGGACAGTGTTCCGCACGCCTCGATCAAAATAGAAAAGTTCCTTCCTTTTGAAAGTTTAATTTAATAGCGTAACAGTATTTCGTACATTATTTTTCCAACAGTAAGTACCCGACAAGCCTCAGATTGTCGATGGTGACTCTCAAAACCAATCCAATGAATTGTCAATCAAATGCATATTCAGTTTCGTGACGATACAGGGGAGGCAAGGGAACTGCCAGGTTTTGGAACTCTCCCAACCAGTTAATGTCATTTAATTTTTTGCCTGATTTATAATCATTTTACTGGCATATCGAGCCTGAAACCCTATCAGGGCTTGTGCATGTCCCAACTGCCATGGCTGCATGCCTACTCTCAGATCATTTAGAATTTCCCTCTCATATTGTAGTATATTTCTTCCTACAGATAGAATGGTTTAGTTTCTTACTGGTTACCTAGAGAACAAACTGGTATGTGTTTGTCTTGAGCATCTTGAGATGATGAATTTAATAGCCAATTACTTAATACTGGCAAAACAATTAATATTTGATGTTACTTTCATCTCTCAAAGAACCCTAGATGGCTAGATCTCCATGGCAGCTAGATAGTGCAATAAACATCCACAAAATAAGAAAGAGGGGGTGTCTCGATTCGTAGAGCACTCTAACATCAGGGCTAGAACGCGATATTGTGGCCTGGATTAGAGAAAGAAAACTGTTACGAAGGGATCTAACGATCTTCTTGAGCTAAAATATCATTGTGAATCAGATACAGTTCTAGATGGCCACTAAATCAATGCAGGTTAAATTGAACATCAATGTCAGGCATGACAGATCAATCAGAGATCCATACTTTATGGTTTATTTACATGTTCCTAAATTTCTAAACACTGACATATCTCATTACATTCTCTTTGTTAAAATATGAAAATGTACACCTCAATCTTCACCACAGTTTAGTTTTTGGTCTGATAAAGGGCGTTTTATTATAGTTTTAGAGCTACATAACATACAAATACACTTCATTGAAAGTAGACGATTTTGATTTTCTTTTGAGAAATTTCTCGAGCTTCTAGTTTGATTATTCTAATAAACTTACAGATAGGTATCAACTTATCTCTCACCAATGAGTTTGGTTTCATGTAAAACCATTGGAAACTGCAAAATAAAAAACCTTGTGCGCTATATTTTTTTCCGCCTTAAAACCTTGAAAAAAAAATTTCCAATTTTCAAGTAACTAAATCACCCCATCGTTAATCTACGCACCCATTACCGGGTAACAGTGACTCGATCAATCCATACATCTATCGTCGTCGAAGTACAAAGACTTGATTCTTTTATTATTTTTTGGGAGCATGGGGACAGGGTGGAGGTGCCAAAATATGAAGGATTTGAGGAGCAGATCAGGAAAAAGAAAAAGAAAAAACTGGAGCAAGGATAGGCTTTTACCTTCCAGTAATTTTCCAACCTAAGAACATCAGAAGAACATAACAAATGGGTGTGTATCAGTTTGCAAAAGAAATTGCATGACTTGAAAGTGTTGTGGGTGTTCATTGTGCTCGACACACAAGTGAGGTACCAAGGTCTTTATGGGATGGGCCTGAAGAGATTGGGAAATGGGTTGTTTGACTCGTAAAATGTATTTGATTATTGCCATTTTTTGAGCAAAGAACCATACAAAACTTACGAGACTGAAACCCTAACATTAGAACTGCAACATTCAAGATACAAAAATCTATGAGAAATCTTGGGAGCTAGTCTCCAAGTAAACGTATCTCTTTGCTATCGGAATGACAAAACGAAGAAGCAGTGTCCTGCATGCAAATTGTTGTTTTTCAAAGCCACTCACCTGTGCTCAAAGCTCGTCGAGCATAAATGATAAGGATCAGCATCACAAATTTAACAATTGAGGACAGTGTTCCATCATAATTGTATGTAACAAGATCCTTACTGTAGTGGTCCATGTAATTTTGGATGAGATGCCATCAGCGAAATTTGCGAGTCATGCAACATGTTAATTAACCCCCCAAGCATTTCTTGATGTATTTAAATTGCACAACATCAAATATAATTGCAGTTGTATTACGTAACACATAACAACTAGTCCTCCGCAAGTGGCCCGCTGGTCAAGGCCACTGAGTTTGTTTCCAGTGGTCACCAATTTAAACTCTTGCGAGTGGACATGTGAATAGGGTGTGTGTGTGTGTGTAGAATGGCAGTTAACCGCGAACTTTTTCTCACAAAAAAAAAACTATGTGCTATTATTTTCTACCTTTCTTTTTCTATTTTCTTATATCTCTCTTTCTTATATCTCTCATGTATACTTTTCTAGGGCCTTAGCCCTTATCGTATCCAATAAAAAGATAAGATGTTTCGCTACATCCTTTATGTCAAACTGTAATTAAAAAAAAAAAACTCAATTTCATAATTTTGTTCACTTCAGCCACCTTCTTTTTAAAAGTAAGAATGTGGGCCCGCGTGTCAAGCGCTGAAGCTCTAATCAACAGTGAAAGACGAAAATACCCCAAAGTAATCACTTCAAAAAGAACGAACTGCTTCGAAAATGCTCTATTTCTGAGAACTGTGCTTGTTGCAGTCCTCACAAAATGTTGCAGTCCTCACAAAATAATCACAGTATAGAAAACTGCGACTTGATTGCAATCCTCACAAAAATGCCTTATTTCTAAGTTATAATCGTAATCCTCACAAAAATGTCATGTTTCTAAGTCTTTATATGATTGTGATCATGATTGGGACTACAATTATGATTACAATATTCACAAAAATATCTTATATTTGAGTCTTTACGAGGACTACAATCATGAAAACTGCAATCATAATCACAATCCTCACAAAATGTTCTATTTTTAATGTTTGTGAAGATTGCGATCATGATCGCAGTCCTCACAAATACCTTGTTTCTGAGTCAGTTCTCACAGAATTCATCGCGAGCACGAACAAAATAAGATCTGCAAAAAAAATAGATTCCAAAAAAAAATTCCAAAAACTCCACCCCCGACCTCAAGAGGGGTTCTTGCTCCTTTTCAACTCCCACAGCGACCTGACCTCGCAGATTGTAGACTCGCAAATTACTCTGTATCAGAGTCAAAATTGAACAGTAAGCTACGTCAAGTGCAACAAAGAAGTATAAAATAAGAAATGAAAATATATAAATAAGTAATTTTTATGAGAAATTATTTTTTACTGACATGAATAAAGCTGTAACAAATCAAATTATGACAAAAAATTTTTTTCTAATTATGAAGTAAAATAAATAACCAGTGAAATATTCCTAAGAATAAATAGACTGACCAACTTTAAGCCGTGCTCAAACTCAACAACAAAAAGCGATGGAATCATCGTTTACTGAACGACCATCTATTAAATGCGCGGGACCAAGAGAGCTTTTGAAGGCAACAAAACAAATGTTACTACTACTAGAAAACTATAAATACACACAAAAAAAATGTAAATAAATAATTGCATTTTAACAACACAGACCTAACATAAAAAAGAAAGAGACACAAAAATGTAAATAATATAATTGCATACGCCGGCAGCCAGTGCTCATTATGCTCTCTTCCCCCTCTCCAGAGACCCCAAACTATACTTACATCCCCCGCTACAGTTTGTATTTTACACGCTCATATTTCACAAGGATTACAACCAAGAAACAAACAATAGCCGGGTTACAGGAAATATTTTCCCTCTACCCCCATGACCAGACTCCTTTTTTTTTTTTTACCAGGCCTATTTAGAATCCAAAACCATTGCCAGCAAAATCACCTTCCTCTCCACTGCTGTATGACTCTACTACCTCACTATCATCATCACCACCATCCTCACCCTCTGCCATGATCTCGAATATGCCCTGGCCCCCATCAAAATCTACATCGTCTATATAGTCTGCGTCCTCATCAAGCTCATCACCGCTATCTGCATCATCCTCATCTCCATCATTACTCAAGTCTTCTGAATCACTGTCACTATCACCATCACCATCCAAATCTCCCACCGCGTCTGAATCATCATTGTCCTCATCATCCTCGTCTTCATCAGTATCAGGTCCATCGTCAGGGTCAGAATCATCATCAGTGGGCCGTCGCCTTCCAATTTCATAAAGTCTAGCAGAGGAGAACATCTCTTCCTGGTCATCCATGGCAACAACACCAACGTACGAGTCAGAGGGATCAGCAGCGAAATCCAAGACACATCGATCAACAGGCACAGTGGCGATTTCAGAGTAGTTCACAGCATCGATTGTGCGGAAGGCAGCAAACAGGGGGTGGCGGACACGACGGTTGTTGACTGCAGATGTGATGTCCTCGAGATTCCGCCGAAGAATCGCATATATGATATCTCCACCACCATTAAAAGTGATCACTGTCTGGTCCAAAGAGGGCACATTTCTTAGGAGCTTAAATTTCCGGAGATCCCATACTTCTGAATTTATAAAAACCTGCAAATTTTCGAGAGCATTAACCACCTGAGGTTGAAAATAAAAGGCTGAAAAAGCGTATAATTGAATACCCTGTTCTATAGAAAGTGAGAATTATAGTTTGAAATAGATTTCAAAGTAGCGGAAATCCTTTTATGCAATTGAAAATTTATAGATTTAGAGTATCCTCCATGTAGCAACAAAAGTAGACTAATATAATCTCCTAAGAACTTCAACCAGCTCCATCTTTCCCACCTCCCCTCCTTACTCCGATACTAGTGCAATATTCTGGAAGAGATTTTGGTTTCTAGAGAGTACAACCAACCCCTCTATTCGCTGGTTCAGCAGTTGCAGCAGCAGTACAAATCTTCCCTCCAACTGTAGGAAACTTACAGCTTAAGTTAACAATCTAAGCTGGCTCAAATGATTATATTAAGTTCCCATGATTCCAACAGCAAGTGTTTTCATTATAGAAATTGTAAGATAACAACAGCCAATTCTCTACTGGTTTAGTGCTTTCGTCATAGAAGCGGTAGTTAACAAAGCCAGTTCTCCACTTGTGACTTGTCAGAGTTAGAAGCACAAGGCAACGTCACAACTTAGAAAAGAAACTTCTTATTTCCAGATACTTTGCCAACAAAGAACTAAATGGCACATTATCCAAAAGATCAGTTGACATCTAGAGAACTCGTCAAAGGCACAATACATGATTTCCAATCCATGTATCAAAGATCGCACCTTCAATTCTTTGTTCTGGACAAATTCTGTTACCATTTCCCATTCCCTTCCTTAATAGGGAATATTTTACACCAAAAGAGATTTTTTTTAAAACTTACCAGCCCCTCAGCTATCTTGGTGACCAGGCATGAGGGGCAGGAGCGAGAAAAGGTGCAGTTATTAGATTGAAGTTGGATTCTGAAGGAGGCTCAATTTTTTTTTTTTTTTGGGGTGGGGGGGGGGGGGGGGGGGGGGTGGGGGGGAGGGTGCGTTATTGGACTGGAGTAAAACCACCAAAGAAATGAAGGGTAAACTTGTCCAGAAATGACCAATTTCTTCCTTAAAAAGTAGAAATGACCGATTTCTTCCTAAAAACGTATTGATTATGGATGAGATGGTTTAAGGCGATAATGAAAATGAGGGGAATAGATATATAAAGTATTGGAGTAAAACCACTAAGGAAATGAAGGGTAAATTTGTCCAGAAATGGCCTATTCTTTCCTTAAAAAGTATGCTCATGGATGAGATAGTACAAGACAGTTATGAAAATGAGGGGGAAATATATAGAAGGAAAAACAAAGAGGGATAAAAAATAAATTTGTAGATAAAACAGGGGCAAGGGCACATTTTTCGCTTCTTATCATCTTCAATGCTATTTATGCACCATGAACTTGGGTTGTCCTTGGGGAAAAAGACCACCGTTTTCGTACATTCAACCCAGACTTGGTTGTCAATGAAAAGCTCTGTAATGCCATTAACCGTGCATTAAAAAAAGCCTACATAGAATTAGGTTGTTATAGAAAAAAAAATTTTCCAAATAAAATAACATCAGAAAACCCCTACATTTCAGACAATAAACACGTTTTTTCTGCAAAAAGAAAAAAAATTCTTCACCAAACTTCTTCATCCCCTTTCAACCTTTCAGATCCACCTTCAACCAAACTGAAACAAATAATTTCTAATCCCAAAAGAAAGAAAAGGACCTACCATCCTCAATTACTGGAAAGTTCTCACAGATTGTGGTTTAAAATTCTCGGTATTGGTCAAGAGTTTTTAGTATCGATACCATCAATACTAGTCATCAATAGCAGAAATATCGGCCCAATATCCGTCGATATTATAAGGTCCCCCCCCAAAAAAAAAAAACACACCCCTGCTTCCTTTTCGTGCTACCCACTGATAATCTATCAAGTGGATCCGAATGCTTGATGGATCCTGATTCAACTGCAAGAAGGGAAGAGAGAAGGATGTGAGGAAGATTATGAAGGCAGCACAAAATGAAAGACGAGATTGAGGTTGAGAGCAATGTAAGGACGGTGATTAGGTTAAGGCATTAATATGAATTCGTAGTTTTTCAAGGTTGTTTTGTTTGGCTATCTGACAATTTTCAGGTTGAGGTTTAATTGGAATATGTAATTTTCTAATGCTCCTGCGATCCAACCATTGGGCATTGGTCCTTCTATCAAACTCTCGTGGACTCAAAAAGAAGAATTGTGATGCAAAGTCATTCAGATGCTCCATCAGCCATTTTGTGTCATAAATTTCAAAAGAACCTGGAACTAACCATGAACTAGAATCTATTCCAGGAGGTACTCTCCTTGCATGAAGAGCAAATCTGAATGCACAATTCATCATTGCTCTTCCTTCCATCCCTCTTCCTGTCGATTCAGTTTTGACCCCGCCATAAGTCCAATGCTAATCTTCCAACGAAAACAAATATTAAACCCCAAAGAACACAAAATTGAGCAACCCTAAAACTCTAAACAAGCACAAAATACACAACCCTAAATTTCGCAAGGCTTCAAGGTCTAAAATTAGAGAGACCAACTTAGCTAAACCAAATATTAGAATTAGAGAGACCAACTTAACTAAACCAGATGTCAAATCCATGATAGACATGATTTGTTTTTTCAGCAAGACAATCTTTTTGCAGACGGTGCATATGTGTGTGTTGAGTGGTGCCTTTTTTTTTGATCAAGGTTGTTTTTCTTTCTTAACTAGTGGTGATGGTAGCACGTAATCTGTAGAGATGGATCGATCTCCCACGACTCTCCTGACCGATATGCATTATATGTTCCTCAATTTTTACAAGAAAAACCAAGAAAGGTAGACTACTGTTATATTGCTAAACTTCTCTAAAGTAGTAAAGTGTGCTTTGAAAATTAAATGAACTTTAAATATAGAAGGGTGTGAAATGCTCCAATAGGTCACCTTACATACAGCTAAGTAGATGAATCCAGTGTATAAAAAACATGTTATGTAACGCGTTATAACGTGTTACGATAACTAACGCGAGAAAATCGTTACAAAACAGGTGAAAAAAAAAATGCAAAAACCTCTAATCTGGGTTTTTTACCCTGTAACGTATGTTACATTACGTTAACTACGTAACGCACAGTAAAGTACGTTACTGTGCAAATCCAAAAAAAATAAAAGCAACCCGAGCTCCTCTCATTCTCGATCTAGGGCACAACAAATCAAAAAAAAAAAACAGAGAGAGAGAGAGAGAGTGAGTGAAGGAAAAAGAAGAGAACGCTCGTCGTCTCCCTGCCGTCAGAGGTTTCTCGCCGCCGTTCGTCTTCCTCTTCCTCAGCGCCTTGAAGAAAGAAGAAGAATAATAAAGAAGAAAGAAAACATACCTGTCTCGTCGACCGCCAGCGCGGAGTCGTCGTCGTCTCAGGTCTCTCTCTCCCCCTTGATCTCTCTCAGT